>JACEIK010004876.1:48201-59904 GCA_018107945.1 Datura stramonium
AAGTAAAAAGAAAAAATTAACCTATATAAGTACTTAAATATGCTAGTTCATCTATTGAAAAAGAAACAACGTTAAGTTAATCATAATTGTTTAGTGTCATTGTTAATGTAATATTACCATTTTAAACAAAGAAGTATCATTTTTAATGCAGAGCTGTCACTATTATCTTTGTGAAAATCAATTATATGTATGTATTTGATAAGTTAATGTACCATTATCACTTGGGATGGCACCTTTGCCATTTCGCCAAGATAGGAACTTAAATGACCCAACAACAGATTTCCTTACTTCTTAGTCCTACATCTGAACTTAAAAGAATACCTCCTATTCAAATTGGAATCGCCCCTGATCTTTGTTCTGCTGCTAACTTGCCATAGCTTCTTCCGCATCAATCTGTGGACTCTCTTATGCAGCTTAACAGGATGACTAATCCATACTACTTCATCAAGCTGCATAAACTACTCGTCACATAAACTTCTCATGAATTTCTGTATGATTTTACTGATTAAACATGCAAGATCTCTTCTCCAACTCTTTTTGGTAATGTATTCACAATTTCCTCTTCTTTTCTTTTACTTGAAAATATCACTCTCTTATCTTCCACTTGTTAAAATATTTTGAAAGTTAAAATTTCTCCAATGCCCCTTTTCTTCTCCCCCACCCCCACAAGATTCACAGATGAATTTAAATTCTTAGTTCTTTTTCAGAGTAGTCAAAAGCAAAAAGCAAAAAAGTTCCAAGTCCATTTTTCTTTAAGTGCAAAGCGCTTTTAAAGCGTGGGCTTAATGAAGAAAAGCGACAAGGAGGAAAAGTAAAAAATAGAAATGTAATATAAGAAAATGTAACTATAGCTATGCTATGTATATGATGTTGTGTTCTTAAAGGCATAACTTGTTGGTGAAGGTCCAAATAATAATTAGTTGGACAAAAGAATGGAAAAACTATAATAAGCTATGTATACGATGTTGTGTCATTACAGGCAGAACTTGTTGGTGAAGGTGCAAACACCTTAACACCTTGATGACTGCTATACTAAAGCACCAATTAAGCGAGGTGAAACACTCAACCCCGGGCTTCAATGAGTTTCAGGGCTTAAGTGCGCTTTAAGGAAGCCTTTAAAAACACTAGTTTTCTCTTTCTTCTATGTGTTGATCAAGTGGATGCCCCAATTATCACCAATTTTCAACCTTTTCTGTACCACTTGTTTCAATGTTATCAAAAGGAGTCGTTGCTTCATTTTAGAAACCTTCAAGACAAACTCCTAGGTCACAAACATCAGAACATTTTCTTTGACAGATCTGGTAACCTCCTTTGACACTGATGCTCCTCGTCCTCCAATCTCTTCCACTCTCTATCTTTCTTTACACTAAGGTAAAAGTAGTGTCTCAATCGAAGTAACTAGTTAAAGTAGACTCTGTTCCATGTTTTGTGTATCTATTTTTTTTTTTTTGTGAGAATCGTATCTCTTTGTGGTTGAACTATGATAAAAGTAAAACATATGTAACACAAGTAGGTATTAGGACTTACAAGGAAATTGCATTGATAAAATCTTAACCTTATTGGTCCCAAAAGATTTGAATAGTGCCTAAAATCTAATTCCGAGATGAAATAACACTTATAGTTATTTTCCGTTAGTTTTCTTCATGGAAGAAAAATATTCTACTTTTAATTGTCACAATACGCATGGTGTCCAGATCTTATCTTTTGAGGAAATAGCTGGTTGTTGATTATCAGCTGGATATCTATTTCTCTCCTTTAATTTGCCCCTTTTTATTTCAATAATATTTACTCATCTATTCCTCAATGAACTCATTTTCTCCCTATGTTCTACCGCAATTATAGATTTTAATGCTTTTTCTTATTGCTATTTTCTTTATATGATTAAGCTATTGTTTAATGCATCAACTGTCATGTTCCAAATTACCCCCTAGACGTGATTGACACCCAACACATACCATCGGCCAGGCAAATCGAATTTTCATATCTTAACCATTAATTTACAACATTAAATAAATAAAATAAGTACCCAAAAAATATGATTATTAATTATGAAATAGTTAATATCTCTACAACCGGATCAACTCTAGCGAACTTGTTGGCTAATAGTTTCATCGTCACCAATAGTATCTGCATGGACATGTAGGTAAGGAGTGAGTTATACGTGAATATAACCCAGTAAGGTCCTCGACCCGCCACTTTACTACTCCTGGAATAAGTGAGAAAATACTACCACAACGAGCACAAAAATAATATGCACAAAAATATTTTCATAATGTAATACTCAATATAATCCAAACAAATGTTCAACAAGATCACTATAGATCTCAACACAATTCACACTCACGACTTGTCATATGACAGTGAAGGAGATAAACGCAACACCCTGGCTAGTCCTCGGCAGCATGTACAAGGCTCCTAAGATATTATGGCAGCATGTGTATGCCCTTAACATATTACGACAACGTATATGCCCCTAATATATATATCTCGACAGAGAAGGAATGATACCAACGCCCCAACGCCATGGTATGAGACCATGCCATGCCACAGATCACTTATCAAATAATTTAATATTTTCCTCAATGTAACATATATGCGCTGGTTAAAGACTATCGATTCTGCCAAGCACACACTTGTCCCAACTCATGGACCATGCAGACAAAACACAATTTTAAAACAGATTTGAAAAGCAAGCATCAAAGCTTAAAGTCTCACTTACCTCGAATTCAAAACTCAAGCACTCTTTTTCAATAAATCCGAATTTCATTCTCAGGTTTCCGGATCACTTCAAACTACACAAAGATGAGTTTAGAATGTTCAAAACCCCTTCAACAGATATTTTCTAATTTTTAACACAAGTCAAACTTGTGGTCAAAGGGTTGACCCAAAAAGTCAACTATGGTCCATGGGGTAGAATTTCTGAACCATGACCATCAACATATTCTCCTCGACGAGAGGATTCCAGAACACTATTTAAAATTGAATTTTGAAACGTTTGCCCTTTCAAATCAGTGATTTAGGTTGAAGAACCCTAGGCTAAAACTTTCTCAATTTCTCATAATTTTTTCATGTTTTCATCATAAAATATTCACTCATAATCACGTAGTAAACTTAAATAAAAGATTAGAGTCATTACCTTGATACTTTGGGTTGAAAAGTTCGTATTTTTCTCTCCTCTTTTCTTCTCTTTTTCTCCCTTTCTTTTCTTTTCTCTTCTGCATTTTTTTTTCCTGTTACTGCGTTCCTTGATTTGATTCTGCCAGCGGCACTGGCTCTTTTTATCTGCTTTTTTTCATTTTTTTCTTTTTTCCTTTTGGGTTAAATTATCAAATAACCCTTTAAAAATATGGGTTATTACATCCACTGCACGAAGTCTAGAGAAGGACCAGACCATATTAGGTCTGTAATACGTGGCTTGTATTTCTGTAAGAGGCTGTTTTTATGGCTTGAACTATGACCTACCGGTCTTCACACGGGCAACTAAATCTTCCCATTGTGCCTAGTTTTACTCACCTGCTTATTGCATCAACATGTGCCCAAGAAATTTCACCATTAAAACATTGTGTTTTTCTTTATTGTGGTTTACAATCCTATTTTCTATTCATAGCTCCTGATTTTTTTTTCTGAGGCATCAGATATCAGGTATAGAGGTGTTATATCTGGCTTAGGTTTGTATAGTAATCGGGAGTATATTTAACTTGATTAAGCATTAATAGCATGTTTTTATTTTAAATTTTCTTAATTATAGTATAGGGATGCACAAGTTTTTACTCAATTGGCATAAACACCAGTACATGTGTAGTTTTTACTCAATTGGCATAAATACTCACCGGAGCAGACAAGCGTGCATGTGCATGTGCGGGCACTCACTCATGAACCTAGGTTAAGCCAGAAGATAAGAATTCTTGAAGTTATACAATGTGTTGATTTGCCTACAGCATAATAGATCATTTCAATACTTTCAGGTTGGAGCATTCATCAAGTCAGTTGAATTCTCTTGTTAAGAAGACCAATTCACTTAGTAGAACAGTGCTATTGTACAGGCAGAGGCTTGAAAAAAGATGTGCAGACCTTCAAATGGCCGAGGCTGAGGTAGTG
Source organism: Datura stramonium (assembly GCA_018107945.1). NCBI lineage: Eukaryota > Viridiplantae > Streptophyta > Magnoliopsida > Solanales > Solanaceae > Datura > Datura stramonium. The sequence goes on from JACEIK010004876.1 coordinate 52,300, forward strand.
ATCTGCATTAATTAGGTATATGGAATATAACTTGTTGGAGTATGCTATCTGCTTGTGACCTCCAAACTAATGAATAGATGGCTGAGTTAGGTTAATTGAAAATCCAACTCTCGTTAGTCGTTATGATCCATGCCAATGCCAACTATACAGAGACCAAAGTAAGCAAAATTGTATGGACATCAATATAAATTCCATTTCCATTAATATTCTATTCATTTACATACTATACAACAACAACTAGGCCACAATCCCAAACTAGTTGGTCATCTATATAAATCATTATATTCATACCATTTCCTTTGGATAGCTATGATTTATGAAGATATAGAAACACCTAATATTGTGTTTTTCCTGTATATTTCTTTGGTTATGCATCTTCATAGTAGTTTCTGATAAAAGCATTTTCATATTAGTGAACTCTGCAATGATATCAAGTGCAAGTTACAACCGTATTATGTAATTTAAAACGTGCTTTGATTTATGCATGCTTCTATACTTTTCCTGATATTTCTTTTTGGTTGCTCAATACTCAGGTTGATCTTTTGGGAGATGAGGTCGATATACTTCTGCGCCTTCTTGAAAAGATATACATCACACTTGATCACTACTCGCCAGTTTTGCAGCATTACCCTGGAGTAAGTCAAATCTTCTTTTTAAAGAAATCTTATTTAACTTTCCCTTTCAATAAACGTGTTTTTGGGTTCTTCTGATTTAATTTTTAAGAAAGTAACCTTTCAGTACACGTGTTTTTGGGTTCTAAGGTTGTTTATACTAAAAATATTTCTAAATAAGGCTTCTAGCGATTGAGAAACTGGCGTTTGCATCTGAAGACAGAATTTCTTGCTTCAAAGTTTTTAAGGAAGACCAATTAGAAAAAAGAAAACCAGTATGTAGTAGTTATCATGTTCCAGACTATTAGTAACTGCAGTTAAAATGACAAGTGGGATAAAAGACTTTATCCTGCCACTAGTGAACAAATTTCAGGGGATGGGTGGAGGATTGGGGTTTTGGGGATGTAAACAGTTTGACGAATTGGGTGGGTACACATTGTATGTTGTTTACATATCCCTTTCATTCAAATGCAGATTATTGAAATTCTTAAGCTGATCAGAAAGGAACTATGGGGAGATTCTGCTAAAGTCTAAACCAGTGAAGTAATCTCCTACATAAGGTAATTTCTTTTGCTATTGTGTAAATTTATGTGTTGATATTGGAAACTGTAGAATATTGCTCGTTGCTATCAGTTAGACCACCGGAGTGAGAATTTGCCAACAATATATCTTGGTATGCCACTGGGCAGCAAGCATAAGGCATTAGAGATCCAGGATGGTATTCTGGAAAAAACTGAGAAGAAGCTAGCAAGGTGGAAGGCCCAATACCTGTCATTTGGGGGAAGACTAACCCTGATTAAACTCTGTGCTAGACTCTTCCTACTTATGTGATGCCGTTATTTCCTATCCCATCCATAATTGTGAAAAAATTAGACAAGCTAAGGAGGAAGTTTCTATTGCCGGCTGCAAAGATGGGAAGGGCTACTGTTTGGTGAAATGGGATACAGTAATACTTGGCAAAGTAAGGGGTGGATTGGGAATCAGAAATCTGAGACTACAAAACAATAGTCTTCTGATGAAGTGGTTATGGAGATATAATGAGGAGGAAAATGCCCTTCGGAAGGAGGTGATCATGGCAAAGATTGGTGAATTAAACCCTTGGTGCACAGAAATAGTCACTGAACCTTTTGAGATTGGAGTATGGAGAACTATCAGGGCTTTGTGGCCACTGATGGAAGCAAATCTGAAATTCAAGGTGGGTAATGTGGACAAAATTAAAATCTGGAAAGGATGGATTGACCATATTACTCTGATGGAATCATTTCCGGATTGGTTCTTAGTTTGTAACAACCCTGATCCAACAGTATGTAAGTGTTGGACACCTCAGGGATGGGATTTTTCTTTTAGAAGATTGCTACATGACTAGGAAGTGGAGAGAGTGGCATTATTACTTGAGAAATTAGGAGGCTCCGGTAGTATTACAACAGAACCAAATAGGGTCTTATGGAAGCATAGCAAAGATGGAGGTTTCACAGTTAAGGAGCATACAAGATAGAGATGCAAGGTGTATCTAGAAGGCCACAATACAAATGGAACTTCATTTTGGAAAAGCTTGGCACCTTCTAAGGTGAAATGCTTCACATGGTTAGTGGTAAAGAAAGCCTGTCTCACTCAAGAAGTATTACAAAAGAAAGAGATGCAGTAGTGCCCAGATGTTTTCTTTGCAACAAAACAGATGTTTCCTTTGCAACAAAACAGGGTAAACTAATAAACATTTGTTTCTTCATTGTGAGTTCACTGCCCATCTTTGGGAAATTTCCTCAAGCAAACTAACACTAGATGGACCATGTCAGCGCACAGCTCAGATCTTCTTAGCTGCTGGATTAGAAGGGGAGGAAGCAAAAGTCAGAAAAGGTGGTGGAGGATAATATCTGCCTGTATCTGTTGGATTGTATTCAGAAAGTTAAATGGAATTGTATTATATCGTTGGTTTTTTGGTGTAAACAAAGTTGTATAGAGGAAACAGATCAGATTGTAGATTTATTAGGTTTTATATAAGTTGTTTTTTCTTCTCTCTTGGTCACTCACTTTTTGGAGGCTGCCAGGGTATGCGGAGAATACAACATTATCAGTTTCAGAGTTAGACCAGCAGAACATGGAATTGTGAAATTTCTATACAAAGAGTACATATTTGTATTTTTGTTGTCTGAATAGTTATTGCTTTCATCTTTCAAACATAAGGAATAAGGAAAAGGAAACAAGACTGTTGAGTTATGTGCTGCTTATTATATCTGCAGCAGCTTCAACATTAGTCAAGTATTCACCTCTATATGTTGGTAAGAATTTTTGAGTTATGCTACTTGTTATATCTACAGTGGCTTCAACATCAGTCAGGCATCACCTTACCTTGTGGTAAGAAAAGGAAAGAAGAGAATCTTAGTTAAATAACTGCCCTCCAATTACAATAATTTTTCTCTTGGCACTTCTTTTTGATAGTATATGTTCCATTCGTCACTGATTAGGGTATGCAACAGGGAACAATACCTGGTTATTGCCCATAGTAAACATAGAACACTTTGGAAAAGAAAAGGATAGTCACAGTGTATTTAGGATGACATGCAAGATGTTTGTAATTGGAGAAAAAAAATGACCTAACACATCGTTTGATGCTTTCTAGCAAGACACATTCTTATGAAGTAATTGGCTTCATTAAATGCCTGAAGAAGATCCATAATAGTTAGAAAATATAGAAGCAAAAGCAAAAGAAAACCTGTTAGCTCCTTTACAAAAAATGGCTTATTAAGACCAGGGAGCTAACAAAGTACAAAAGAAATTCATGTGAATATACAGGGGGGATACATTGGCCCAACTATATAGATACAAGAAGCATTTAGCCTTTAAGAGAGTGGTTAGGACTTAGGAGTTGATAGTCCATTAAAACAGCTTCTAATCCTTTCAGTCCATAAGCTCCGAAAATACCAACAGGTTCTTCTAGATTTTGTTGATGGGGTCAACTTTCCGGCTGCTCCAACTTTCAAAAGCTTCCTTGATGCTTCCTTGCAATACTGATAGTAATAATAAACATATCTCATCCAATTCGCAGTGCTCTCAAGTTAAAATTTAATGAAAGACTGGTTTTTCTTGTGAGCTATGAATTTTGCAGGTTTCACTCTGAGCTTAGAGATTATGACAATTTATTATATTAGCATTGTATTAGCAGGCTATTTGAGCTGAAAGATTATGACAAGTTAGGATATTAGCAAGCTATTCCCTGCAGTACCAGAAAAGCCAAGATACATAATGATTTATGAAATTCCATGATATTTAAGAAGTGAGCTTCCCTTTAGCTATATTTGCATTTAGCGTATGTGATGGACCTAACACATGGTTGATGCTTCCCATCTATACTTTGTTTGATGGTAATAATAAACATAGCTCATCCAATTCTTAGAAGTTTTTTATGTATCTGGATATTGCTTTTTTACTTCTAATCATTTGCCTTTTTAGAAGTTCTAAGTAGATTAGTACAAAAATAGTTGACCATCAGTTTTACCATTGAACTCCTGAAGTAAGTTATTATAGGAATTTCTGCAGCATTCGTGCTTACAGGTATCTTTAGCTCATATATGGTAGCTCATATATGGTAGCTCATTAAACTCTCTTCTCTTTTCAAACTAAATCACAAGTTAGGTGCTGGTGAGTTCTATGCTATGTTTGGTTAATGAGGATATGAGGAGAGGAAGTAAAAGAGGGAAGATTAAAGCTCAACTGCTGCAGGTTAGCTTTTCTACCCCTTTGAAGTTGGGTGGGAAGAATAAAGTACACCACTTTTCTTCCCTTCCAATCATATCAACTTGTTTAGGATAGAGGCATAGTAATTAGTTGTTTTAGTATTCTTCGTTCTTTTAATAATCCAGTATATTTTGTATGCATATACTATAGAATAACATGATAAAACTCAAAGATTATGTCGAATTTGAAGCGATCACAACTGATCCCTCATTATTGCTCAAAGGAGCAGTAGTAGCCGAGGGGTCAACAGGTCAAGTTTTACTACAATTACTTGAAATGTGTTCAGATAAATAACATCCTCTTTTGATTGGGTATGACTTCAGCTATTCCTGCAGCCCGTCAATTAGTCAATCATCGATATATTTTGCTTAATGGGCACTTGAAATCTTTCTACAGATAGTGGGGTATCCACCATGCGGTTTTGCATGCACTCTTTGAATAGGAATCTGTTTTCTAAAAGATCCTGGCTTTCGTACTTTGGTAGGTCTTCGAGATCCTTTTGGAAACCTATGTTAGACCCTAGAAAGCTAAAAAAGGTTATAATGAGCAATTGAAATAATCAGGTTCATTCATATCTCTCGTGTAGTGATGCTATCACACATACAATCATACTCAAATCGATGGAAATGTTTGATCTTAATGGTCACAGTGTTCGCCTTTCCGAATTGTAGTCACAAACATGACAAATCTCATAACCAATATCTTTGTGTTGTAACTTTAAGTGATCCAAAGTGCACTAATTTTTAAAATAAAAAACTGATGTTTCTTTTAACACAATAGTAGAATGATGCCAAAAGAAAATAAATACATAGAAAGAGGAGATTCCATGAAAACACAAAAAAAGAAAAAAGAAAACATCCACAAAAATGAAACTCATGGATGTGAATCACATTTGCTGCCAAGTGCCAAATACTATTGATTTTGCTCCCTGTTTTTGGGGAAGTAAGAAATGATCCTCTGTGGGTATAGGCAAATCCAACACCTTGCTTTGAACCTGCCAAAAGTTCTCTCTATCCACTCAGTGCAGGATAGTCCTCCAATTACCTTCCTATTGCCATCGCGAAATAACCATTAGTCATGCCACTTTTACAAGCATTCCTTGAACAGGTAAGTCTACAACAACAACATATCCAGTATAATCCCACAAAGTGGGGTTAGGGGTGGCTAGAGTGTACGCAGACCTTACCTCCAACTCAGAGACAGAGAGATTATTTCCGATAGACCCTCAACACAAAGATAAACAAATCAAAGCAATCCAAGGAAGGAAATAATGGATGAAACACATCATCTGAAATAAAAATACTACAATACACAAAGTTCAAGAAACAATAGATAATATAAAAAATCTACGTACAAGATACTATAAAAGTAATACTACGACTATTAGTATAGGCGGGTTTACTCTACTGCCTGCTAACCTACTAGCTTGATACGTGTCCTCCCTAATCTCATATCCAGGGCCATGTCCTCGGTAAGTAGCAACTGCGTCATGTCCTGTCTAATCACCTCTCTCCAATGCCTCTTCGGCGTACCTCTACCTCTTTTGAAACCATCCCTCACCTACCTCTCACGCTTCCATGCTGGGGCCTTCGGGCATATTCTTTTGCACATATCCGAACCATCTCAACCTCGCTTCCGGCATCTTGTCCTCCACCGGGGCAACCCCACCTTGTCCTAGATATCCTTATTTCTAATCCTATCTCTCCTAGTATGCCCACACGTCCATTGCAACATTCTGATTTCCTCAACTTTCATCTTCTGGACATAAGAGTTTTTGACCGGCCAACATTCCGGCCCATACAATATAGTAGTCTGACCGCTACTCTGTAGAATTTGCCTTTAAGTTTTGGTGGCACCTTGTTATAACACAGGACTCTGGATGCAAGCTTTTATTTCATCCATCCTGCACTAATACGGTGAGTGGCATCCTCGTCAATCTCCCCATTACCTTGAATAATAGACCCAAAATACTTGAAACTTCCTTTCTTTAGAGTAGCCTGTGCATTCAGCCTCATGCATCACTTCATTGAACTTGCACTCTAAGTATTCGGTCTTGGACCGACTCAACTTGAACCCCTTTGGATTTCAGGGTTTGTCTCCAAATCTCCAACTTAGCATTAACTCCTTCATGCGTTTCGTCAATCAGAACTATGTCATCTGCAAATAACATACGCCATGGTACCTCCCCTGAATTTGCCGTGTTAATGTATCCAGTACCAAGGTAAATAGAAATGGGCTAAAGGCTGATCCCTGGTGCAGCGCCATAAAAACTGAAACGTGCTCTGAGTCCCCTCCCACTGTCTGGGTCTTGGCTTCCTCATATATGTCCTTGAACGCCCTAATGTACACCACCGATACACCTCTAGCCTCCAAGCATTTCCACAGAACCTTTCTTGGGACTCTTATTAATGTATTAAGACTAAGATAGTGCTCTATGTTACTCAGTGCAATAGTCGAGGTGTGCGTAAGCTGGTTCGGGCAACACTGTCATCTTTTATTTTTCAACGAAGATAGTGCTGTCAAGTACAAAAAGAAGGGATATACCTGTACAAGAGAAGTATTCATTTGTAGAAGTGCTTTCTTCGATCTGATACTGAACTGATGAACTCTATTGTATCCTCTGCATGTATATTCTGTAATCAAGACGAGAGAGCTAACAAAAGAAGACATTTCAATATATGCACATTGGTTGATTTCCTTCCAAGGCACCTCTGGTTTTCAGTCCATCCAAATGGTCCAGCACAAGCAAGCAGGAATAGTCTTTAACTGCAATTGAACTGGTCATATTCCACCAAAAATGTAGTAATTGACTCTTGCTCAGAGAAAAAAAAAAAGGTGAGCTACACTATAAAATAGGAAAGTAGCTTTTGGAATCAAGCTCTTCGCTAGTTGTCCATCTTTGTTTAACTTGTACAAACTTTTAAGAGAAGGATACCCGTGGAACTAAGCAAGATATTGCAGTATAGACATCTTAATTTTCTTGCTACTGTTTCTTTCAAAACTAACCTGTGATGGTTCCTGTTTCTTCTGGTTGAACAGGTAAGAAAGTTCAAAACTGGCAATTTCGCTTTTCTTGGTACCGGCAGATGAATGTCGGGTACCATTTGAAGTCCACTGTGACGCCAGAAGATCCTGTTGGTAACAAAGACAAGAGTTGCTTCTTTAGGAACTTGAATAGGGGATAGCTTTAAAGCTTCAATTATACCTGCTTGTATTTGGCTCCATTTTTTTGCTGTGCAAATTAGGGACATCAGGTAGGAAG
>JACEIK010004876.1:60047-73957 GCA_018107945.1 Datura stramonium
GTTCTATTATATTTGTTGCTTTGATGTATATGTATGTGATCAATTATGTAGATTTTCTCTCGATTGTCATTAATATTGATGCCAAAAAACTGTCCGAGCCTTTTGTTTTTATCTGTTTTCTCGTTCGCAAAAATTTTACTTGGGGGGTGGGGGTGATTCCATAATTGAGGTCTTTTATCTTTACCTAATTATGATTTCACTTGTCTAACCAAGTAGCATGACTGCACAAGGACAATGCTCAGATTATTTTTGAAAAATCAAAGAATAGAGAGTGCATAATCACATTACCATGAACAACATTCGTCACGTATAGTTGGTTTTCTTCTTTTTTCATACTAATCTGACACACCAATACTTTGGAGGGTTTGTTGATATGTAAAGTTTTAGAAACCGTATATATCTTTCCATGATAACTGCCTGATATCTTGTAACAACTTCCCACATAAATTTACATCATATACAAACATTAAGGGGTCTGGTTGGTACGAAGACAAGCAATGCAGGGATTAGTAATACACGGATTAATAATGCAGGGATTGTTAATACAAGGATTGTAATGTTGAGATTATCTTTTATCCAGTGTTTGGTTCATTATGTTAAAAACTAGAAATACCATGTATTGTGTTAGATCTAGAATTTTACAAAAATTTTCTTTATAATTATACTCTTGAATTTATTTCATTTAACTAGATAGGCTGAAAACACATCTTTTTATGATAAAAAAGATTCTTCTTCTTTTCAAGTCCAAATAGGATAAAGAAAACATTTTAACATTATCAACCATATAGCTTGTGCAGTAGAGTTCATAGTAATGGTGAATTTTATGAAGCACTTGAAAGCTCTTCAAAGAGTCTCAAGACATTCACAAAGAAACGAGCACGAGAAAATATGTTTTCAGTTCTTTTCTAGACATTTTGATGTGTTGCCAAATTAATCTCGCATAACGAGTTGATCCGTTATTGTATACCTTACTTCTAAATTAATTTATTTCTATTCAGACCCGTCATAAAGAAACTATTTTATTTCCACGCAACAAACATAAGTTAAAATGTGGATTACCTTACGTCACTATCATGCATAAACTTTAATTAGCAATGACCTCCTACAAGGTCGTGGAACAGGGATCCAGAAACAACAACGACAATCGTGATATCATTGTGAAAATGGCTCCTTACACTTCGTTCGATCTTCTTCAAGTATGGATATCTTATTTCTCCTTTCATAGCTGCCACTGGAAGAGCAGCTTTGATTAGTCTCCATGCGATTCCCTAGTCCAAAAACAAGAAAAAGCACACCCCGAGATGCTAGTAACAATCTTCTAGTAAATATTAGCAGCAGCCTTGTAAATACCATTTCTGCAGGTGGTGTTGTGGTAGCACATCCACATCAAACTACTGTGGCTGGCCCATATACCTGTTCTGTGTAGATTCTTTTTGTTACTTATATATGCAAATCTCCTATTTCTACCAAAAAAAAAAAAAAAGAACAGGTACAAAATACCAAATTTCACTCTCATAATAAAAGATCTTAAGCAAGTACACCAATTGCCAAAAGATATATATAAACTTAATAATTACATTTACATACATCATTTGAGTTTATCACAAGTCCCGCCATATTCAAGTTTTTCCGTATAAGTTATACAAAAATCATTATCCTTCTGTCCGTCTTACACCAATCATATTCATATTCAAGATAGGATATAACTTGAGATATCAAAAATTGACACTACAATCAAACATTTGCTGGTTTTCAATTAAGCAAAAAACTATCAAAATAAAGCCATCACTTGAATACACAGTCTGACACTCAAGTTCACCCATGCGTATGAACAATTCTATCTCTTTGACATTATCACAAAGAACTATTGTTGCTTTGATGTGTTTCTCTATTGAGTACAACTCAAATATGGGAGATTCAATGATGGAATAAATTTGACCACAGAGATCAGATTGGAAATGATCTCTAATCTTTTCAATCAAGGCACTCAGTCGTTTGTCTTGACTTTAAGTAAAAATTTTCATAACCTCCATCATACCCTTAAAAAATGTCTCATTATCATTCTCCATGATTATTTTTTCTTTTCTTGCATTTCTCCTTTTCATTGACATTAGATGACCTTTTAGTATACTCACCTTGCTTATTGGTTTGTTGGGATCCAGCTTCTTCAGTATCAAATGCTCCAACATTTTTATTTTCAGATGCTCCAGTAAACAAAGTAGGTCCAGTAGCATTTTCAGCTTCTCCAGTAGCCACGTTAGGTCTATGGACACTTAGGTTTTATTTTAAAGTATTTGACATTTTGGAGCAAGAACGTGGATAGCAGGCAGTCGAGAAGAAGAATTCCTAGGGTTAATTCTCTTCCTTTTTCTCTTTAATTTCAATTGCTTGTATGAATTCTACTTGTTTGAAGATGTTTAATCTGCAAATGAGTGGCTAATTCACCTCTTGCATCATCTTCTTCATCACCATCAACATCAATAGAAAATCCCAAAGTCATGATATAAAAAAGTCCTGGACATTGACTCCTTTGAATTTCCTCAGCGGCATCAAGCGGTCTTTCTGCAAACTCTCCTGTTGCTCTATCCTTGCCAAAGATTTCCTCCCAATCCTCAAACATCGACCATTTTTTGATATTCATATTTTTGGCATTTAGATCAATCTAGAAAATAATCATTAGAAAAAAGTAAAGTAATGCAATTTTATTCAGTTAACTCACTTAGAAAAACACATATATAAATACATAACTTCACAGACAACTAAGAAGATCTCTTATATTTTCAGAGCTTTTAAAGTTGAGATTTGATAGTTGTCTATATTTAGTTACCAAAAACAAAGAAAAGAAAACACATATATAAAGTAATTAAACTATAATAACTTAAATAAAGTATTAATTACCTTTAGGAAGTCATTCCAAAATCTTGGATCGTCAACTATCATAGCTCCATCATTGTATTGAAATCCCAAACCACTTCGACTCTTTAGCATAGCTATACTCGCATAACATCTTTTACAATGCCTTATTTTAGATACGATATGTGGTTCACCTTTCAATCCACTGTTAGGATTATGTTTACGCAAATAGCACTATAGCTCCTTCAAGTATCCCGGCCTAAAGGTTCCATTATCAACTCTCCAACCATTAACACAACTTTTTTAACCCATCTATAAGAATCCGTTCTTCTTCTGCAGTCCATGTCGTTTGAGTCGAAGGAGTTGAATTGCTTAATCTTTTTGATACATTGTTTGAAGATGTTTGACTATTCATGTTGCCTTTATATTCTTGTGGAATAGATTATAAATAAAAAATCAGGAATAGGATTGCAATAACAGTAAACATATTAAATAGTTGAGCAAGTCTTTAACCTTCTCACAAAGTAAAATTTAGTTCTGGAAACACTTGATATAGAAAATAAAATGCAGGAGATAAAACAAACAAAATCACATAAAACTGGAAGTACTCCTGCACCACATCTGCATTTCAATGCATCACATGAATCACCTTATTTTCATTTTCAGTATTGAAAGCAAAATACTGAGAGACTTAGCTTACCTAACATAATAAGCAGTCTTGAAAAGAAATTCTTCCAACTCCGAAAATCACAACACGAATTAGAGAAAATCAGGATCAAAACTTGAAGGGGGTGATCTGATGAGCTACTTAAGTTTTCAAATCTAGAGAAAGAAGACATTGTCTAAATAAAAATTAAATCCTAGAAATGTTGGAATACTGTGACGACCCATTTCATTTCGATAATAGATTACTCTCTCTTGTGGTCCGGCACTTTCACGGATCCGCACATAAGGCTGCCTTTTTCTTTTTCTATTTAGTAGGTACTCTCTCTATTTCAATTTATAGGTCTTACTTTCCTTTTAGCCTTTCAAAAATAATGTCACTTTTACATTTTGTAACTACTTAAGTCCAATATCTTACCTAGCATGTTTAAGACCACAAGATTTAAAGGACATTTTGGTACATTAAACACATATTTAGTTTAAGACCACAAGATTTAAAGGACATTTTGGTACATTAAACACATATTTAGTTTAAGACCACAAGATTCAACAGTCTTTCTTACTTTCTTAAACTTCATATCAGTCAAATTAACACATAAAATGAAGAGGTTGTTATCTATTAAGATAGATTAGGAGTTCTATACATCAAACTTGTACCAACACTAACAAAAATGCCTCTAACCAAATTATAAAGACTCCCGACAAACACAACACTCAAGAGTGCAAAATCAACTAAGCCTTAACTAATCAATCCTGTACCGCAGGATCATTTTAACATCCACATTTTAATGATATTCAATTAGTGAATTATTGTTAGTCCCAAAACTGTTATACTAACTTATTTTTAATTTCTTGGAATCATTCTATCCTCTAACCATTATGCAACACTCTTTCATGTCAACCAACTTATTTTAGTTCTCTGTGTCCTTCCCCCATCACCCCTCAAAATTTCTCTGTTCTCCTGGAAGATTTGAGCTGATATAACTTGATTGACTGCATTAAGGAACCATAATCTAATCTAATATTGCTTCACCTTAATACTTTTTAGTCAGGGACGTGGAGTAAACTTGCATTTTCTAGATAGTGTCTTGCTTCTGCTACTTATTCTAAAACCTTGCTCTCTAGAGTGATTCACAATGGAGCTTCTGATTAATTTTGCTAATTAGCACCATCATCTACAACTAGCATGCATCATGAAACCTCACCATTTATGCTACTGGTTAACTCATCCATAATAAGTAAAGGCTCACATATTCAACGCGCATAGAATACACGGACATCAACATCTATACCTACAGGAATGATGATAATGTCTAAGCATACAATCACCAAGGAACATGATTCCATTTAAGCAGACAATCACCAAGTTATATTTTAAAAAATTAATACAAATATGTATAGTTAGGTCCTTTTTAGTTGGTTGAGTGATGGAATGCTTGAGCACCCACAAAGACACTGATGCACAGAAAGATGCAGCTCATATGAGAAGTAACCACTAACCATAATCCTAGCAGATATGTTGATAAATTAATCATGGAACCAGTTTGGGGCTGAGGCGTAGATGTTATAGTAAACAAGGAACCAACCTCCTAAAACTCATTTTTGGTATTAAAAACAAAATTCTGAGAGACTTAGCTTACCTAATGTAATAAGTAGTCCTGAAAAAAATATTCTTGCAACTACGAAAACCACAACACGAATTAGAGAAAGCAAGGTCAAACTTGAAGGGTGTGATTTGATGAGCTACTTAAGTTTTCAAATCAAGAGAAAGAAGAAACTGTCTAAACAAAAATTAAATCCAAGCAGTGTTGGAATACCGTGCTTAGAAACTTGAGGAAGTGCTGGAGTACTACGCTTAGCATCACGTAGAAACTCGAATACCATCACTTGAAAATAAATCAAGTGATCTAGTTTTACATAATGATTCTACTAGAAGCACAAAACATTCAATAAAGTTGAGAAAGATTGGATCTTTATCAACTTTCAGAAGTTATAATCTGCATATTAAAAGGAAAAGAAAGATACCTCAAACATTAAAGGATAAAGGCATCATCTATCCTAAAATTAACTTTACACTACTTTATGATCATACTTGAACTTTCTTCAACAAAGCGTAATTGAAAGATATTAAGAAAATCAATTATCTCATATCATATTCTAAAGTTTCAAGTACAGAAAGGAATCAAGATTCCCTATTAATCAGCATGAGATCACTGAAACAGAAGAATCATTCTAACTTATGATAAAATGCACACCTTAAAAGTCAAAACTAACTAAACTCATCACAAAAAATAAATAGAAGGTGTCATCACTGATTAGATCTTGCATTCCATATTGATTGAGCTAACTCATCCCTTCAAGTGGTCCACTCTTCAGACGATTCAACAACATTAATATTTCGTGTTGATACTCTGATTGTTCTTCCATATCCATGTCTAAAGGATCCACTTCCATCTCTCTACAGATAAAGTTTTGAATCAAACAACAAGCACTTATGATCCTATGATGAACTTTAACTGAGTACTACAAAGAGATTTCAAGAATTCCCCAACGCCCTTTAAAGAGACCAAATGCCCTTTTAATAACATTACGAGCCGTAGCATGCTTCATATTAAAAAGTTCTTCCCGACGTCGAGGTGGGGGATTTTCACCTTGCCAATCCCTTAACCAATATATATACCCTCTATAAGGTGAACGAAAATCATTTCCATTCGTATATCCTCCATCGCACAAATAATACTTACCTATAATATAAACACAATATTTAGTTACTTTTATATACCATTCTTTTCATGTACATTTGCCTTCTAAAAAAAGAAAATACATCCTTTTATTTGTGTTGTAATATGAATATACATAGCATACCTTCAGGAATTTTTAAACTATTGCATCGCACTATAGCATCTCATAATACATGGCCATCAGCAGCTGATCCTCCCAATCAGGTAAAATATAAGTAAAATTGAGATTTCTATCACAAACTCCTGATACATTAGTAGCTATATCTCCCTCCCTTTTTCTATATCTTGGTTAATTTGTACTCAGATAAAACTCTAATGTGAATGTAAGTACCATCTAGTGAACCTAAAAAAACCTATAAAAATATAGAGTTATCTCACACTATAACAAATCCTTGGTAAAACTATATTATTTAGTTATATACAGATGCTCAAATGAATTTCACCTACCCTAAACCATTTCTATCGATCTTCAATTTCATCTCAAGCACCGGTTTAGAATTCACAAGTAACAATGGAGTTAGTTTGAGTATAGCTCTCAAACATTCATTAAATGCTTGACTTACATTCCATCCAGATCTAATATAATCAACCTTGATAGATCTATTCTTCTCGTGATGAACCAAAATGTTCAAGAACATTGCTAGTTTTTCAGTACTTGACATATATTTACCATCAGTCAAACCTCCGATATCCTTAGTTAATAAAACTAAAGTATGAAAGACATTTCTGTCCATTCTTAACTTATCCATACATACACTATCACTATAGCTTATGGTATAATTTAAGTGAGAAATAGTTTTTGGAACTCGAGAACTCATACTGTACCTAATCTCAGGCCTATGTCTATATCATCTTCTTAGCGAATGACCGTGAATAGCCATAAAAAGGCAAATAAGGATTACAAGAAATTGTTGGCACATTATCTCCTTAAGGGTGATATATTCAGTACCCGAAAGTTTTTGAAGATCTATAATAACACCTAATTTTGTCATAAAAATGGGCAAAATCAGTATATATAATATGAGCAGAAATCTATAAATTTTAAGCATACAAAGTGTCAATCCACAGAATACTAGTTGAATCTTCAAGCACATAAAACTTCAATACACCATTTTCTAACTATTTGGGAACAAGAATGAAAGAAACGAAGAAAATCTTCATAAAAGTTCTAACCTTGTAAGAAAAGCAAATAGTCAGAAGCTACTGGCGAAGATGATGTTCAGTCAACCCCACACGGCTACACCTTCTTCATAGCCAAAGAAGGCAAAAGCCCGCCAAAGAAGAGGAACCCCGCCAAAAAGCAGAGCAGCGTGCCTTTACCAATTCTAATAAGAGTCTGTATAAAGAAAATTAGAAAAAGAGATTTGAGGATAGTATAGTCATTTTAGGGGTCATATCCGGGATTGATTATTCCCGTATTAGTTATCCCTCATTTTGTTGGTATAAAATAATACAATCTATATTGTATAAGCAATTCATGTATTAACTTTGATTAAGTAATCAAACAATGTATTAGGTGGGTTAAATTTTAATCCAAGAACTATTTTAATTAATAAAGCCAACTAAATGACCCCTAAAAATATTAGGCTTATCCGTGCATATCCATTTGTCACATTCCAGTTCTTATGGCCTTTCAAAATAGTCAAATAAGCGTTCATTCATCATTGGCATCATTACTCATCCAATTTCATTACACCCACTGGATTACTTATTCATCTGATTTGGCCAAATTCTAATTCACCACAAGTTGGATAGAGATTCCAGTGAAATTTCAAAAGAGCACATAATAACTACACTAAATTGTATTAGTGTCTCTTTTAGGATGATTAAAATGCTTGAAAAATAAAGATGGAGTATGTATACAAGAACAAGGGTGATATTCAAATTTGAAATAACTATAGGGGTATTCAAACAACTAAGCCACACTATAGAGGTTTAGGATAGGGTGGTTGACGGATCAGGATTTACACATTTTGAGGCTCTCTGCATGAGATTTTGAATGTCTTCTAGCCTTATTTTAAGAAATTCTGATGTTAAAATGTTGAGCTGTATTTATTCGAGTGATGAAGAGAAAAATACACAGGAAAAGAAGGATAATAACTGAATTGGCCACATATGGGCCGTAGATGGAATCTAAGGGTTGTATGTCCTCACTGTAGATGAAACACGAAAGTCTTGGAAGAAAAGAGCAAAATTGGCTAAGTGTGAAGTGACATACGAAGGAGACATGCGGTCGCAAAATCAATCTACAAGCTATATGTGAGGTCTTAAGTCAAACAAAAGTCGGACAAAAAGAACTAACATATGATGGCCAGTCACGGGCTGCAAATAAAAACTACACTTCACAAGTGAAGAACATAGATGCGAGAAAAGATGATCTGCGAGTGACAGATGGAAAGTACCTGCAAGTCAATATGCAAAGAGACGTCCAGTCACGAAGTCAAGAATAACGGTCGCACATGGATTGTAGGTGAATTCTGCAGGCCGTATGTGACTTACAAAGGATCAACAAATATAAAACAAATCTTGTCTACGACCAAAAGAAGATTCACCTGCAGGCCGCATGCCATTTATGTAGCCAATAAGTGATATCTGTGTAGTTTCTATTGAAATTAGGATAATGATATTTGGACCAATATAAATATTTTTCTAGGTCATTTTTGGAGGGCTGTAGAAGAATTCAGTACACGATCATATTGTGAAGCTTTTGGATTGAAATTCTTGATACTTTCAGAGTTAATTATTGTTTTTGACTTGAACATTTCTTAAATCTTAATTGTGGGTAATTCATAATTTCTTTAATCTTGTTATATTTTTACATTATCATGAGTAGCTAAATCTTCTACTAAGGTTGTGGACTTAATAGGATTGTGACACCAATGAGAATCTCATCTTGACATCTGATAATGAATGAGAAATATTTAATTATTTCTCATTTTTATCAAAGGTTGGTGGTTGAAGATATCAGTTTAAGCCAGATTATTCTAACAACACTTGAAAAAAGTTAGTTAGGATTGAAAGGAAGACAAAAACTTGAGGCGTTAACCCTCATATAATGAATTTTACTTAAGAATAAGTTAAATTTTCTTAGCAGGAAATAATTGCTTTTAGTGACTCTAGTTAATTCATAAGAATCAACTAAGAGACAAATTACTTAAACATTGGAAAACATTAAGTGATTACTTAAAGATTATATGCATATTAATTTGAAGCGGCTATCAATATATTGATAGAGAAACTCATGGGGAGTGACCCATGAAGGGGACACAACCTAGGTTCTCTAATATATTGATTACATAAAAAGTCAAATTAGATAAGTCCTTTAGTTTACAAAATTCAAAACTTTCAATCATTATGAAATAGAATTTTAAGACAACTAAAAAAGTATTTACTCAATCTCGTAACCATTTCATGCCTATTCTATATGGAATTCGATCCCAACCTAGTCAGGTTACTATGGGCCCGTTTGGTTTGACTTATGACTTATGAATTATAAGCCAAAAGTCATAAGTTAAGATTTCTAAATTATGACTTTTGACTTATTTTTTTGTTATTTTGGATTTAAAATAAGTGCTTAAAAGCTCATTTTAAACTTACCTAAATACTATAAATGTGACACCATCTAAGTCTCTGTTGGTTAACTGATGCGTACATATATATGTTGAGAGTTTTGGAGTACGACAAATGCGGAAAAAGGCTCGGGGGATGAGCGCGCGAGCACGTTGGAGGCCGAGGTCGGAGGCAGGGCACACCGGGTGCTGTGCCGCGCAGCCCACACCTACGCATGGGCCGGTGCATCGCGCCTGTGTATTGGCTCAATGGGTGGCGCCTCATCCCCTGCTACCGTCTCAATATATTTATATTTTAAGTGTGTAAGTGTGATTCGTTTTAAACATTTCCAGAAGAGAGCATCGGAGTGGGGCGCCTAAATTCTCGAGAGAGCATCAAACTTGAGCCGAATTACGCCGTTAAATCATCTCCAAACATCAATTCTTCTCAGGTGGTGATTTTTAGGCCTACGAAGAACGTATCTACGGAGTTATTTCTTCAAAATTGACCCGGTTCGATGAGGTCCCACCGAGCAGAGATGGTAAAAATCACTTCTAATTGAGTCCAGAGCATCTACAAGTGATAAATAAGTGTTTCTAACTTCTAAATTCTTTGGAATTCGTACGTTTTGGGCTGAATTGGATGGAGTTTGACTTGTAGTTAATGTTCTTAAGGATATTGTTTCTATACATTTCCTTGAATTGAAAACAACTTTACTCTCTCAACGTAAGGGATGCAATTTGGAGGAATTATCGGCTTTAGGTTGGAACAGATTGGGAGAACATAAATTGACAACTGAGGTATGTTAAGGCTAATCTCTTCGGCAAGTTATTCTCGTCGCAATACTGCTACGACTTGTACTTCTATAGTAAATTAAGAATTCGAATGTTGTAGTTATTTGTTATGAATAGATTTGAGATTGTAGCGTAGTATCCCTGGTTTGGGGTTGATCATATTTCGTACTGCCTCTTGCTATGAATAGCTGAGGGGCTGCTAATTGTACGAACTGCTTTTGGAGCTATAAACTACTTATGGAGCTACGATGCTATTGATGCTTATGGAGCTATAGATTGCTTATAGAGTTACGATGCTGCTATCATCCACAGAACCATAGACTACTTCGGAGCTATAAACTTAAATTGCTTACGGAGCTATTGAATTGCTTATGGAGCTATTAATTATCTGAAAGGACTAAAGTAAAGCCTTCGGGTCCACATTAAAGTCTCCTATGAACTCTTTCTATGCCAAATGGCATTGCTGACCCTCACTAGGGCATGGTGCATCCGAGACGCAATTACAGTCACTTGTACGGCCTTAGGGGTACCAATAGGGGTATATAGACTGATTAGCACTTTCTGGGGCTTATGGGGGCATAGGTAGATTATCTCTGTGTTGATTGTACCTTCCAGGCTTATGGGGGCCCGGTTAGGTTCTTGTTTAAGTATTATCTGTTAGTTGTAGCTCATGATTATGACATTGTGCAAGTTAGATTCTAAATCCTGTAACTAATTGTTTTTAGTTCTTTTAGCAGCTTTCATTCAGCTATTTCTATTACTACCTTACATATTCAGTACATATTGTACTGACGCCTACATATGGGGTGCTGCATACTTACTTGCAGGTTCGGACAGATGAGTTTTAGGACCTCCTTAGCAGTTATTCAGGGTTCGCAGATTGGTCAGCTCCTTTCCTTCGGAGTTTACAGTTAGAGAAGGTTTGCCTTTTTTTGTTGTATAGTTTTTGGGGTAGGCTTGCAGACTATGATTCCTAGCTAGTTGTTTGTTGTTGGCCGTGTGGGGCCTATATGTGTTATATTTTGTATGTTATCCGATTGAAGCTAATTCTGAGGGAAACTCCAACTTATATGCTACCTTGCCTACCCGTTTCACAAGTACCTGACCAACGTAATGGGGACTAAGTTTCCCTTTCTTTCTGAATCTCATCACTCCCTTCATGGGGGATACCTTCAAAAACACTCAATCATCAACTTCAAACTCAAGCTCCCTCCTCCTCACATTTGCATAGGACTTTTCGCGACTCTGAGCTATTTTCAGCCTGTCCCTTATAAGCTGAAATTTCTCCATAGCCTCATAGACTGAATGTGGACCTATCAATGTAGCTTCACCGACCTCAAACCAACCAATAGGTGATCTACACCTTCTCCCATAAAGAGCCTCAAATGGATCCATCTGAATGCTAGAATGGTAGTTGTTGTTATATGTAAACTCAATGAGAGGAAAATGGTCATCCCAACTACCATTGAAATCAATCACACACGCTCTTAACATATCCTCAAGAGTCTGAATGGTCCGTGCTGCCTGACCATCCATTTGCGGGTGAAATGCTATGCTAAGCTTGACCTGAGTACCGAGTCCCTTTTGAAACGATCTCCAAAACTGAGAGGTAAACTGAGGACCTCTATATGATATGATAGAAAATGGAACTCCATGCAACCGAACTAACTCCCAAATGTACAACTTAGCATAATCCTCCACTGAATCGGTAGTTTTGATCGGTAGAAAATGAGCTGCCTTAGTCAACCTATCCACAACTACCCAAATAGAGTCATACTGTCGATGAGTACGAGGAAACCCTGTGATAAAGTCCATATTGATATCCTCCCACTTCCAAGTAGGGATATTTATGTCTTGAAGCACACCTCCAGGTCTTTGATGTTCAACCTTCACCTGTTGACAATTTGGACACTTAGCCACAAATTCTGCTATGTCCTTCTTCATGCCATTCCACCAATAGACTTTCCGTAGGTCACGGTACATCTTGGTAGCACTGGGATGGATAGAATATCTGGAACCATGGGCTTCATGCAACATCTTCTCCCTCAAGAAACCAACATCTGATACACACAAATGACCCTGATATCGAAGTACACCATCTTCCCCTTTGGAGAAGGCCTCTACTTTCTGATTTGAATGGCTTCCTTCAACTTCACCAAAATAGGATCATCATCTTGCCTAGACTTAACATCGGTCACTAAAGATGATTTTGATCCATTCTGAATAATGACATTACCATCTGTCAAGTCAACAAGATGGACTCCTAGCCGTGCAAGCTGATGTACATCCTTCACTAACTCCGAAGGTTTTATCCTAAAAAAATCTTTGACTTTTTCCGCCGCTGCATTCCCATTTTGAGGGACATGCACTACCGCCTATTGATTAACCTGGGCAGTCAAGGCCTGAGCTAGCATCTGTATGACTGTCCTGAACTCAGCATGGGAAACCGGCTTAGGTACATGCTCCTCATGGGCTGGTGGGGCCTGATGGTGCCTATCTCCATTTCCATTCTCGTGGCCATGTACATTCCCATTTCTTCTTCCATTAACTCAGCGAGAAGGAATGATTCCGCAAATGCGTATAGCACGAGTTAGAAGGATAGGGAGGCATTTTATCACATGACATAGATCAAGAAAGAAGAGAACATTTCCTAAACGTCTCGTATCCTCTTCATCATAAGTGTGGCGCGCTTCACACCCATGAAAAAGACTCTACTTAACGCGACTTTCAGACACCCTAGGACACTTTAAAACCTAAGGCTCTAATACCAAGTTTGTCACGATCCAAACATAGGCCTGGATTGAGACACAGGACAAGGAACCCCGAAAGGCTCCAAGTCATGTCATCTAACTCAATCATAATAAAATGGAAGATCACCATACTTAATATAGCGGAAGTTTGATAATCTCATAACATCAGAATACATAACTCAAGACCAAAGCTGATTACATACTATGTATGAAAATCATATACTACTAACGAGTTGATGGGACAAGACCCCAACTAACTCACTAAAGTCTGAAACTAAAAGTACTAGATACAACTGGAAAGAAGGGCCCTCAAAAGACGAGGAATCACCAACTCTGGTTGATAAGTGCTAATGCTGCAGGTCTAGCTAATAATGAGATTGAGTCTGAATATCCGAGCCTGTATCATGAAAAGATACAACATAGAGTATGCAGTCAATACGTGGAATGTACCGAGTATTGCTCGGGCGTTTGGTAACTACACGCAAGTGCACGTGGTCGAACAAGTAGTAAAATGACTTAAGTAAGCCAAGTATCGATCCCACAGGGACTGAACTAAGGTA
>JACEIK010004876.1:79716-123145 GCA_018107945.1 Datura stramonium
CCGAGTTTATACCCTAGTCATAACACAGGACAAGGATGGAGCTACGATGTTGTTGACGCTTATGGAGCTATAGATTGCTTACACAGTTACAATGCTACTATCATTTACAGAACCATAGACTGCCTTTCAGAGCTACGAACTTAAATTGCCTACGGAGCTATTAATTATCTAAAGGACTAAAGTAAATCTTTCGGGGCCACATTGAAGTCTCCTATGAACTCTTTCTATGTTAAATGACATTGTCAACCCTCACTAGGGCCTGCTGTGCCCGAGACACAGTTGCAGTCACTTGTCGGGCCTTAGGGGTATATAGACTATTTGACACTTGTCGGGCTTATGGGCCCCAGGTATGATATCTTTGTGTTGATTGTACCTTCCAGGCTTATGGGGGCCTGGTTAGGTTCTTGTTTGAGTATTATCTGTTAGTTGTAGCTCATGATTATGAAATTGTGCAAGTTAGATTCTAAATCTTGTTACTAATTATTCTCAATTCTTTTAGCAGCTTTCATTCATCTATTTCTATTTTTACCTTACATATTCTGTACATATTGTACTGACCCCACATATGGGGCGCTACATACTTTCCTGCAGGTTCGGACAGACGAGTTTCAGAACCTCCTTAGCAGTTATTCAGGGTTCACAGATTGGTCAGCTCCTTTCCTTAGGAGTTGCCAGCTAGAGAAGGTTTGCCTATTTTTTTTGTATAGTTTTTGGGGTAGGTCGGGGGCCTGTCTCGACCACTATTTCACTCTTAGAGGCTTGCAGACTACAATTCCTAATTGTTTGTTGTTGGTCGTGTGGGGCCTAGTTTAGATTTCTGTTAGCAGCCTTGTCGGCTGTAGGTTATACATAGTTGCCTTCCTTCCTTTTGTTATGACTTAGATAACATTGTGGTCTTGTCTGACCGTATAGGATCCTTTTATTATTGTGATTGATGGGTTAGCTGTCTTATGTAGGTTGTATGTTACAGCCTAGTCGGCCCGAGGCTGCATTTCTGGATTATGTGTTGCTGGCAAGCACCAGAGGTTCATATGCCCAGCTAGATTAACTTAGAGTCAAGTATGACACTAGGTGCCAGTCATGCCTCCCAAGGTGGGGCGTGATAATAAAAATGCTTAAAAGCACTTAAATAAGTCAATCTAAATAGGCTTTGTATTTGCATACGACCACATTATATATTTAGGTGTAATTTTGAGTATACCAGTGGTAGAGATGAGGATGAGAAGGGATGTGTCTATTTTCAAGAATCAATTTGGATTCATTCCAGGACGATCAACTATAGAAGCCATTCATCTTTTAAGGAGATTGTCGGAGCAGTATAGAGATAGGAGAAGAGACTTACGTGTGGTGGTTTCCATTGATATAAAAAAGACATATGACAAAGTTTCAAGGGTGGTTTTACATATATGCTTGGATTCTAAAGGTAATCTTGTGGCATATATTAAAGTGATTAAGGACATGTACAATGGAGCCAAGACCCAAGAGAATAATGGGAGGAGATTCACGGCACTTTTCAGTTAAGGTAGGGTTGCACCAGGGATCAACTCTTAGCTCGTTTTAATTTTCCTTGGTGATGGATGGATTTCGACGAAATATTTAAGGGGAGGTACTATGGTATATATGTTATTTACAGACCACGTAGTATTGATTTACGAGAAACGCAATAGAGTTAATGATTTACTGGAGTTTTGGAGATAGACTCTTGAATCTAAGGATTTCAGGTTGAGCGGGATAGAGTACATAGAGTGCAAGTACATAGATGCATCACATGAGGCGATGCGAAAGTGATGATTGATATACAAGTCATTACCAAGAAAGGAAGCTTCAAGTATATTTGGTTAAAAATCCAATGAGATGGGAAGATCAACAATGATGTCACACGTCATATTAGAGCGAGGTGGATGAAATGGAGGCTCATATTCAGTGTCTCATGTCATAAGAACATACTACCAAGACTTAAAGGTAAATTTTATAGAGTCGTTAAACCAACTATGTTGTATGAGGAAGCATGTTGGTGAGTTAAGAATTCACATGTCCAGAAGATAAAGTATTAGAAATGAGGATGCTTAAATAAATGTGTAGACATTCAAAGAGAGATAACATTAGGTACGAGGATATACATAGTAAGGTGGGAGTAACCTTAGTAGGGGACAACATAGGGGAAACAAGACTAAGATAGTTTGGACATATGAATAGGAGGAGCGCATATGCCCCATTGAGGAGGTGCAAGAAGTTGACAGTGATAGATCTAAGAAAGGTGAGGTAGATTGAAGAAGAATTGGGAGAGATGATTATACAGGATATAACACTCTCTAGCTCACTGAGTACATGACAATAAATGAAGGAGCATGGAGATCGAGGATTATGGTAAAAGGCTAGTAGGTAGTCGAGCGATTTCTCTTTTTTTTGTGGGAGAACATGTATTTAGTGTAGAGAAATTATCTGCTCCCTCTTGTCCATATTACTATTTCATCATTAATTATCTTATTCTTCAATTTTATTACCACTGTTATTTCTTTTACTTTGATTATCTTTACTATATTTTGCTGTCAATACTTTTCTTTTCTTTGATATTCTCATCTGAGTTTATTTAGTCTTGCATTTGTCAAGCCTATTTTGAAAACGTTCTTCTTTTTGAGTTAAGGGTATATTAGAAACAACCTCTCTACCCCATAAAGATAAGGGTAATTAGGTCTGCGTACAACTTGCTCTCTTCAGATCCCACTTGTGAAATTGCACTAAATATATTATTGTTGTTATTAATCGCAGACAAGCTGCCTTATTTTTCCATGATAATAATTTCACTCTTTTATAGATAAGTATCTATAATTATATTTTAGGTAATATAATCTAATTTATTTTTATTTAAATATATAAAAGCTAAACTCAATAAAATAACGTCGGTGAAAATAGTAAAAACACTTCAAGAAAAAGATATACTCAAAGAAAGTTCTTTAACATAGTACTCAATGATTGATTCATTATAACACCATAAACAGTGAAAAGATACAAAGAAAAAGGTACCCACATCAGATATATAAAACTCTTCATTTGCCTTGCTGACATCTTATTAATATCATGTGAAATAACACTAATTCTTTTTACTTGCTGTTATACCTTTTCCACTTCAACTTGAACTTACATGCTCGTGAATCCTGAAAGTACATTCGGATAAAAGACGAATAAGTTAGTCAGTTAAGACAATGAACCGAGGTGAAAAAAAAAGTCTTGAAATTAGAAAAGGAGATATTAATTTGGTCAACTTTCATTAATTAAAAAGTAAATTTGATTAAGGTGATTAAAATTTTAGGGTATAAATTAAAATTTTCAAAACTTTAAAAAAAGTTTCCTACTAAATTTTCAATCTCAAAATTTGAATATCTCCTCTTTCCTTTTATCTTTTTATATCCACTTTTTTTCTTCTTCTATGTTGCCATAGTTATGCGTTGTCGCCATCATACCACTATTTACCGTCACCCTTATGTTCACTCTTTTTTGTGCATTATTTTTTCTTCACTTTTTCCTCTTATTTTTACAAGTTTTTGCTTTGTGGTCGTGAGTTTGAGAATATAATTTTTTCTAGCCATTAAAAAAAATATGCAGAAAATCAAACAACTTTGGTGGTTGTCGCAACAACTATGTTGTGTTGCTGACAATTATCGTAGTTGTTGCAACCTTCAACAATTGTTTGGTGCATTGTTGCAACAACTTCAACAATTGTCGAAGTTGTTGCAACAGCTGTCCGAGGAATTCATTACAGCAACTTTAACATATTGTTGCAATAAATCAAACAACTATTGAAGTTGTTGCCTGAGATCCAACAGTTGTTACGGCAATCAAACAATTGTTGAGATTATTATGACAACTTGATATTTTTGATTTTCTTGGGAAGTGTGGACGAAAAGTGAGAAAAATAAAGTGAAAAGGAGGTGGTGGCGGTGACAATAGAGAAGGCCGGGGGTAGTGATAGTGGCGAAATTTATTGTGTGCGGTGATAAGCGGCGAGAGGAGGTGGCGGTGAGTGGCGACGGAGGAGGAATAGGTGGTGAGCAGTGGCCGGTGGAGGAGATGCGTGAGTGGCGGAGAAAGTGAAAATGGGGGAGGGTGGTGCCGAGAGAAGTGGCAACGGAGGTGGTGGGGAGGAGGAAGGGGGTGCAATCTTAGGCGGGGGAAGGGGTGAGGAGGCGGAGGGTGGGGTGGCGTGGGGAGGGGAGGGGTGAATAGGGGTAGGGGGAGATAGAGGGCTTTATGTGAATAACAAAATTTGAGGGGTTTTAAAATTAGTGTCATGAACACTAATCTTAAAATTTTCACCTACTCAATACTTAAAACTTGTATCACTTTTTCTAATTTTAAACTTCTTGTTACCCTTAATTCAATAATGCTAATTAGTTTGACAATAGTAAATTTTTTTAAAATTTTTTTCTCTATAATAAAGCAATTTTACTATACAAGTTTTTCAAGATTGAGAAGTCTCATGAATTAAAGGGACAACATGTTTGATAAATATTTACATTAATAATAGTTACGCTTCATCATTCACGGTTTACGACCAAACTTCGAAAATCTACTCAAATATTTGGTCTTTATAAAATAAAGGACTTTTTTCTAGTCAACATTATTCGGAAGTTCTTAAATTTCTTTGCAATTCACTTTTCCGCTATAAAAATAGAAATAAAGAACTTGTTTTTGAGACAAATTGAATAACTCTATGCGGTGTGAAAAAGTATTAATAGTAGGACTAGTAACTTTGAAAAATAAGATAGGTTATCTATTGTCACTTAGAAATAAAGCATAATTGAAAATAAAAAATTAATGATAATTAAATAAAACACGTTTTTTAAAATAAAAAAACATATAAAAGAAAATTGCTTGAATAACTCAATGAATAAACTTCAATATAATATATATATATAATATTACATATAAGAGGGGTGTAAAAAAATAAACGACAAATGAAATGAAAGTCACATGTCTGACAGCATCAACATGTTATTAACCATGGCGGCGAGTGCGAGCGGGAGCTCGGCTTGCTGCCCACAGTGATGCGAGATCAAAAATACGTATCCGAAGTTTTTAATTTATTTTGGACTCAATTTATTTTATGTAAAAAAAATAAAAATTCTACACTTTAAATATTTTTAAAAATATTTTAAAATATAATTTTACTTTCGAAAAAAAAAGCGAGAAGTCATCATGGAGGTTAGAGATTTTTTAAATATCATCTTCTTTATAATATTTATTTTTATATTTTTTGGGGATGATTTATTATATTTTATTCATATCTATATGGATCTAAACTTCTTATTCTAGGGTATAGAAGTAGCATAATTATTACCCAAGCTAAAGGTGAATACTAACATGATTGCTAGCGAATACGTAACCATAGATTGATTCATCTCATTAATTATGTAAAAATGTTGCTCTTGTTTTTATTAATTGTTTATTAGTATTTTTATTTTATTTTAGTTTACATAATTATAATTATATCTTTAGATTCTATCACTAAAATAAATAAACTAGCATTAGTTTAATTTAGATAACAACTAATCGACAAATTCATGTAGGTATGATATTTAAACTTAACATCTTATACATATACTACTTGTACGATTACATACACTTTATACACTTTTGAATGTAATAAGTTTTTGGCGTTGTTCTCAAAAATTTTAAAATTAATTGTTTCTATAAATTAGATCATTGTTGTTTTTCTTTGTTCAATTTTTTTAATTATTTATTTTTTGTAGTGTTATTATTTTTTATAGGGGTTTGAGCATAGAAGAAAAGTCATTGGAGTATGCAAAAACTATCCCTGCGGAGTGGGACTAAGTGTAGGGTAATAGAGCATGAAAAATTAAATTTTATTGGGAGAAGTTTGAGTATTCCTTGGCACATAATGCTATGACTTTTGGCTTTCGAGTTTCTTTTACTCTTGTATTGACTTTTATATTATCAAGGACAATACAAAACTTTAAGATTGGGATGCTTTTATATTCTACTTTATTAGGTAGTTAATAATCCTTTCTAATTTTTACGTATGTCGACTCTTTTAGATAATATAACCCAGATAGGGTAATTCTTAATTTTTAGGGTAGATTTTAATTTTTCTTTTATCCATGATGAAGGTTTGCCTCTGAGGTGGATAACATCATCTTGAGAAAAATTAAGTCATTCGATTCTTTTATTTTCTATTTACTTTTTTTGTAACTTTTAATTTTTTATTTTTTATTTATTTTTGTAACTTTTAATTTTTATTTTTAGGAGTACTTTTAATTTTATATAATTGTAGTAGAAGGAAAAAAAAAAAAAAAAAGAAAGACCTTTTGACTTGGTTTTGATACTAGCAATTTAGTCATGAACTTGAGTAGTATTTTTCCTTGAGTGCTTAACAATAAATATAAAATATTTTATTTTTTTTATTTTTTTTATTTTTTTTATTTTTTTTATTTTTTTTATTTTTTTTATTTTTTGTAGTTGTTATGACCCTATCTATCTTAGAACATATTGATTCATTTTGATTGAGACTTGTGGCATGTGAGGTGAAATTTTTTACATATATTAATTATTTTACCTTGGTTAAAACTTTCCGCATGTTATTGAAGAAAAAATAATAAGTTTTCTCTATTTAGAAGATAATAATAGGCTTTTCTTGATTTGTCTTGCGAAATTTAGTATGTTGGATATTGTTACTACTAGTTAGCCCTTTGATCTTGTAGCCATTCATTTGTTAGTCGTATGTTTACCTTGATCAGGTTGTTGAATCCTCATTTTCGCACCCTAAAATTGTTATATTTGAAGAAATAAAATAGCCAAGTGTAAATGGTGTACAATGATTGTTACCTCTGATGAAAAGGCCCTCTTTGAAATGTGGTTTAGAAAAAAAAAAGAGTAAAAAATTCTTAAAAATATAATTGAAATTCTCTTAATATGATGAGAGTTAGTTGTTGGAAATAAATTGATGAACAAAGTATTAAAAATAAAGTGAAGAAAATAGCAATTGATGAAGTTCAAAAATTGCAAAGTGCTTAGGAAAGTGCAAGTCACTATTATATAGTTTTTCTACCCTCTCCCTAGCAAACCTTACAACTTCGTTAAAAAGTCCTATTTGATTTATTCAAGCATACTTAACTAGTAGAGATAATGGGTAATCTATGGTACTTTATGCATACACAATGAATTTTTTGTGAGTGTGAGAGTTTGCTTTGATACTAAGTCCTTAAGTTACATTCGATTTTTTGATTTGAGTGTGCAAACTCTTTCATCTTGTGAGGGAACTTGTTTCATGATAGATAGGTGATAATATTATATTTCTTTGACATAGTAGGTTAGAGTCCATCTTGAGGTTAAGAGGTTGGAGGTTTGTTGTTTTCTTGTATATCTTGCATGATGAGTGAGAAGTGTAGTTGATGTTGTGGCTATTATATGATTTAATTGTTTGTATAAACCAAAATTTGGTGCTTTTAGGCCTACTTATGAAGATAAGCTTTAATGTTTGCTCGAGGATGAGCAAGAGTCTAAAACCAGAATTGGTGATGTTCGGACAAAAATTATATATTTAGTCGGTATTTACCTCATATTTTAGTACCTTTAATGATCTTTTGAGTATTAATTATATTTCTTTTGTGCGAATATTTATATTTATTATTAACTGAAATAAAGCATGAATATGAAAAAATTTGTATAAACGGATAAAGAATGAAAAAGCAGAGATAAGAAAATTAAGCATGTAGCTGTTGGATGGACTTCAACATAATAATTTATATATCTATATAATTACGGGACTTCGGCCAGTATGAAATGCTTTATTAAGAAAACTATTTATTTTTAAAATTTTGAGAATTTAAACATAATAAATTTAATTACTAAATCTACACAATTATCAAGGTCACAAAAGTCATGTCTTTTAATTACATAAAAACCTTTTCAAAATCTCCTGACTTAGTGTGCAGCTTTATCTGATCATCACGACTTCAAAAAATTGCAAGTGGATATGTTCGGCAAGAAAACTGGTGCTTTCTTGGGACTGATTGGCAAACTTGCCGATTATCTCGAACTAGAGTTTCAACGGAGCTGCAAGAATTTCAAATTCATCCATAGAATTTGATTTTTAAGGGAGAGGGCTATGATGTTTTATTTGGCCGGGAATGGGATTCGAGGGTGGAATGTGGGCTCTGAATAAAATGGCGTTGAAAATCAAATTAATTTTTTTTTCTTGGGCGGAGAAGAAGATGACTTAGGTTTTTGGGTGGTGTTTGTGAAGATGCGTGGTTCGTCTCGACTTGTAATATTTGGGTGATAGATTCGGTGTCTGATGATGTTTGATAGTTACATGGTATTTCTTGTGTGGAAAATTGATGAATTTTTTGATGGTTTGAGTGGAGAAAGTCATTTCCGTCAAAGTGATGGTGGTTCAAGTAGAAACATTGATTGTCTTGCTCTTTTCTTTTGTGTTTGAATATTGAATATTGCTCTTCTTGCGGGTGTGAATTGCGAGTGATTTTCGGAATGAATTCTCTGAAGGAGGCCACTTTTCTATCTAATGTATTAATAATGCCTAGTCTCTATTCTTCTACGTGCATTTTGGAGAGAAAGAAAAATATTAGTCCCAGCATTGAAATTCTCTTTCTCTGATATGGTGATTGTGTACTCGAGACTCACCTTACAAGGTGAAGACTTGCCCTTTACATTTTCAAATCCTTCTCATTTTTCTCTCTTACTTGACAAAAATACTATATCATCAAAAGAATTCACAAAATGATTATATTTCCTTAATTTGTGTAGCAAAATCTTAAATGAAATTTAATAAACCCACAAGAGCAACTATTTTTTGAAGTTATAATTTACATACAATAATGTAATTATATCTAATAGGAATACTCAATTGAATTGTTACTTCTGTGTTTCCTAATATTTAAGTTGTCCAATTTATTTACAGGATCAATTTAACAATTCATACAACTCTTACTTATAAAAAATTATGTTAGATTTTTCAAATTAGAACACCATTTTCATAGAAAAAGTGATCAATAAAAAGGTTAAATTAATTATATTGTAGATTTAGAGTATAAAGTTTAAAGTACGCACAAGTAAAAATACGTATACAAAAGAGTCAAAGAGCCGAAAAGGTGAAACTTTTTTCCTTCTTATTTTTGATTAATTGAGTTGTATGAATTACTATATTGTGTGAGTTTATTTATTTATTTGTTGCAAGGAATTGTTACTACGATTTTTATTTTGTTCTTTAGGAACATGTCGAAGGAGGAAAGAGTTTGGAAACTAAGACTAGTTTGATAGTCAATTCTTTTTGTCTTTGTGAATAAATTAATTCATTGTTTGAAAGAAACATGTAGATTTTAGAATAACAAAAAAAAAAGATTTAATCAAACAAAAAAGCACTTAAGAGGATTAATATAAACATCCAAGTTAGGATCGAAAGCATAGTTGGTCATTGTCTTTATCGTTGTTATTTGCTACTTATAAAGAACCAAATGTAGTAGATATAAATTTCTATGACACTATTTCCTAGTCATGAGTGCTGGCATGAACTTTAGGAGGGGAGGGAGGACAAATTATGTTTTTTTTCCATTTATATATTTAAATTCAATGCTAATGAGAAGTTTTGTTATCGGTTGAGAAGGCTACATGATTAACATACAGTGAGTTGAGAATGGATCACAAAATTGGATGGTTATTCTTGGAATGAATTATTGTGAATTGAGTTTTCATGTCGTGAAGAATTAAATTTTCATGATTTGAAAACCGATTAGCTCTCGGATTGACAACCAATAGCGATTATTTGGTATGGCTGTAGGATTATTTTCTTCATGCTTATCCACTTATGTTATCAATTGAAATAAGTTTTTAGTTATGTTTTTCTATTTTATATCGGGAATTTTATCTAAAATCATTTTCCAATCTTTGTAATGTTTTGTATGTTCTATTGCTATACATGTAGTTTTGTCTTTGTTGCATGAAGCTAAATGGATATCACATAATTGAAGACTCCACTTTATACATCTATCTATGTGTACATAGTGGGTGGATGAGCCCTTTACCAAAGGGTTATGCATGACACAGAGCTAAGACCGGATCGAAACGGAACCTAGAGCCATGAATAACTCCAAGATAACCCATGGTACATACATAGAATAACCTTAAAAAATATAATCAAGTGGAAAAAAATATGAATATGAATAGCGAAAGACTAAATATCATAAAGCATATAACAACAAATAACATTATAACAAATCTATTTGAATATATTAGTGTATGCAGAAAAGCCTCTCTTTGTCATTGAATCTTCAGGACAAGCCCCCAACTAAATCAAGTTCAAAACTAAAATTAAACATAATAGATCCTAAGCCCATTAGATGTCCTCGTATGATGAGGACTCACCAAATTGAGGTGACGGGCGAGATAGAGCAAGAAAACATCGATGAGGGCGAGAGGCTGATCACCCAAACCTATAATCATGAGATGATATAGCATAGAGTATGTCGTGCCAAAATATATTGAGTATGTAAGGTAAGTAAATATGCTTAGTAAACGTTAGTTGAAATCATGCATATAAATAAAGGATCATGAGAGTAAGAACTTCATGCTAAAGGCCTTATATCTGAGATATACACAATCATAAAAGCTGGATATCATAATAGAACATAGTGACCCAAAGATTTAGAAATAGAAATCATATGACTTGTCATAGCGAAATCATAAGTAAACTCATAAATAGTATCATTGGGTCAAACATGCTAGCTAAACATAATATCATAAGTCATGAACATAAGTATTTGAATTCATGAGGAACAATGGGAGACTACTCATAACCAAAACCATCATTATAAGGCTTACGTGATGCCTAACTATCACATTCAAGTGGGCGAGCCGTCCAAAACCTCGAGGGGTAAGGACTCTAAGCAATAATATCGATATCAAGATGAGCCCCTTGGGGGCGGGAAAACTCTTGAGAGGTCCCAAATATATACACACAAACACATCCCTATGTTGGCGCGTAGTTTATGAGATCGGACAACCTTGAAACTCCAAGCCTACTCGGTGCTAGACATTACTCTAAAAAAATACATAGTGCTCATATAATTCAAAATGCCTAAGTTGAGGTGGCTATAGTAGCGGTCACGTGGCGTATTGGTGTGAAAAAAGAAAAAAAAGAGTCAAAGGGAACTAAGGGTGGTGTGAAAAGAAAATAATAAAAAATGAGATGAAAATGCAATATGCATAGAAAGAAAAAAGAGCTGAAAAGATGAAGAAAAATACCACCACACTCACATATGCTAGAAAAGGGAGAAAAGGGAGGAAAAAGTGAAAAAGTGAAAAGGGTGAAATAAGTGAAAAGAGGTAAAGGCCATAAATATGTAGTTCCAAAGGAGTGTTTAGTCACTAAATTCCATATTTACCATACCCATCACGAAGCCTACGTTAAGGCGAACAAAATCCTATATTGATCCACAACCCAGCTTGTCCAAAAAGCCAAAGTAGAGAAAATAAGAAACCCAGCTATGTGCATCCGATGTGCGGTATTTAGAACTTCCTTGTGATATTGAGTCTTACTGTTTGGTCCCAAGATTCATAATTTCATATATCTGAGTTGGGAACCATTTATGATGGTACATGGTTTGTGTTTTATTATGCCCAGGTTGTTTGTGTGAAAAGCATTGGTAACAACGATTCCTACGCTAATATCTAGATTACATATCTTGACTCGTGTTTATCATGAAGTTTGTGGTCACTTAATGTGCATAACAAATTTGGTTTACATGGAGAAGTGTCAAAAGGTGTTTTTGTTCATAGTGCAAGTTTTGATTGGTGTTGGTTGCAGTATCCTAGGTTTATTTTCTAGTTAAGTGTCATTTCTAGTTTTTATTTTCTTTGCTTGAGGACATGCAAAAGTCTTAAGTTGAGGGTGTTGATGTGTTGTGAGAATAAAATACTTTTTACACTTAAACTATGAAAATAGCATGGACTTAGGCGTGTTATATGGATATGAGGTGCTTTTACTTTGGTTTTGGGAAGAATAGGTGTTTGAGTGGAAATGTGCAAAAATTTTTTATAAAGTTTGATTTTCGGCTAGTAATTTTATACGAGTCGTACCAAGATTGTACGAGTTCTACTAAGGCGAGGTGGAAAAGTCGAATATTGGTACATGGCAATGGCAATGTGAGACGCACGGTACGATTAGGTATCATCAAGTATGAGCCATAGCAGGTCATATAATACTCTAGAGAAATTTGTCGTTGAAGTCTCGATATGGGTAGAAATTACATATCATAACATCTACCTACGAGGCAGTACCAGGAACCATGGAGAACATTAGAGATTTTGGGACTTGGAAAATCTCATGTTATGACAAGCTATTATGAGTCGTAGAGCAAGATGAGGCGTACCAAAGGCACTCATAAAAATCTTCAAAGAAGATGCCGAGTTCTAGGTATCAAACCACGACTTGATTGTATGACTCGTGAGATCATGTTACGAGTCATACCAAGATATGAGTTAGAAAATTCTACAAAAGCCAAGGAATGTACGAGGCAAATTGTCCACACGCCCCCACCTTGGGAGGCACGACCCAGCACCTAGTGTGGCCAGGATACGAACTAACTTTTGGCCCGGCCTTAGGCACCTTTGGTGGCTACCGGTGACTCAACGCAGAAAACAAAGCTGCTATATCTCGGCGCCAAACATAGCCTCGGCGACGAAGGCAGCTGTAAGAGAAACAGGTTGACCAATAACAAGGTAATAAAGGGATCCTATACGGAGCCGACAATACCACCATGTTGTCTAGTTATAACTAAATAAAAACAAACGGCTATACTAGGCCCAACATAGCCAACAAGCAAAATAAGACATGGGCCCTCTGTGGCCAACAACAACCAATGGCGAAGGCGTGATGCGCAAGGCCTTTAAGAATGAGAATATTGGTCGGGGAAGGGACCGGCCTATCCATAGCTATACAATAAAGACGGGTAACTTCTTGACACGGAAACTCGGGATGAAAGGAGTTTGCCAATCATTGACCTTGAATAGTTGCTAACGGAGATTAGAATCCTATCGAGTCTAAATGCGAGGCAAGTTTGCGGCACCCCATAGTTGGGTGTCGGTACAATATGTATCGAATATATAAGACGGTATGGCGGTGAACGATAAAGGACTAAAGGTAAACAACAATAAGGGCTAAGTTAACACAGTAAGATCTCTTTATCCATAAGCTGCATCTAATAAAACACTACACATATATGAAATTTGAATACACAATTATTTATTCATAAACTATAGCTAGCAAACAAACATATAGACAAGAACCTAAGCGGCCCCCCATAAGCCTATAGTACAAACAACACGGAATAACCTACACGGGCCCCATAAGCCAGCAGAGTTCAAACAATTACATACGCTGTCTGGTTGCTAAAGATTCATAAACGTGCGTAACTCGGGAATCTTTGTCCCACTAAGCATGTCAGAGCGATGGCTCTATAGTTGTGTAAATCACAGATTATCACAGGCACGTGTAACTAGACCTAAGCCTTGGCTCGATCTATGGTTCATAATGTAATCTCGTCGCCCGGGCAAGAACCTTAGATTATTCACGAGTAATCTCCTGTAGACCCCAGGGCCTTGGCGGCTATAGATCATAATGTGACTCTTATAGCGGATCCCAGAGCATTTGCTCGACTATAGTCATAATGTAGCCATTATGCTTGGGCCCTAAGCCTTGACTCATTATGGGCTATAAAATATATAAGCTTGTTTCAAATTTGGACCAGAGGCTTAGCTCGACTATGGGTCATATAATTGGCAGAAGCTAGACCCAGAGCCTTGGCTTGACTATGGGTCATAATGAAAGATCTGAAAATTGATACGACCCTGCGTGGCCTCAATGCGGGTCCCTCCAGGACATCATACCGCTCATGCAAGCATAACCTTGTAGGAAACAACATCCAATCCCGAATATCACGTGCAATAATCAAGTAACTAGGGGTTAACTCTAATAGGGTTACTATATTATCGCCTCGTCTCAATTTTATTGTAACATTTGACCATAATAGGCTTACTCTAGGATACTTGTCTTACGTATTGGAGATAAGCGTAGGGCTGCTACTAATCGGATATGCTCTGGCAGTCCTTCTCCATAAGAAGCTCATTATAACTCTTAGCCTGGGGGTAATGCTATATCTTGTGGTTACAGTCCGCCAGGCACTAACTAAGTCTATTGAGATTTTATAAGCCTTCTTTGGGCAATTCCTAACCTAAAGTGGGTATGTTTATCTATACTTAGCCATTTCCGGAAACTTGTACCTGAGTATCTAATAAGAGTAGGAGTGGGACGTTGGCCATGTATCTGGAGCACTAACAAGGCTTCCTCCTTAGGGTATCTACTGCTCTATCAAATTGGTAACACTTCAGGATAGTTCTCTAAGTGACCTATACGATACACATTGCGTGACTCAAACTAGCTGTCATGGCGATAGCCACTATGTGACCCGACCCCCAACTTTCTAGGCAACTCTAATGCCGCTAGCTCTAGGAGTAAGACCATGCTAATATAATTTCGACACTCGAGCGTCAAGGTCACGCCAGCGCCTCTGGGCGAGCTGCTGGCAATACGAGTGCCAAGGCCCCGTGGATTATACTACCCTTAGACCATGCCTAAGTTGTTCGACCTACTAACTCGGGCCCAACTACTATCCACAAACTACAAACCCTAGGCACGATGTAGAAACATCAATTCCCACTAACATAGTGGCAGGGCAGCCGAGAGGAGTTTTATGACACTTCTAGCATGAATCACACGTAGCGTCTTCTTTCCTAAAAAGGGATACTATAATATACTCTTGATATGCTTTCTAGCGACTAGCCTCTCAAGCGCGGTAAGGCTAAGGCACCCAGCTAGCAAGTGCACCTGCGGTTGACACGTCATGCGGCCTTACGTGTGATTCATGCTTTCTATACTACAAATATGCATTTTTGAGGAATATTCCAGAATATAATGGAGAAGAAGAGGGATAACTTCAGGCTTACTTTATGTAGGTTTCATTATTGTAATCTTTTTTCTTTTGAAATATTCACTATTCATAATTTATTATCTTGTAATAAATTATGAGTGGATAAGCATTTACTTCGAGTTATGGATTAGATATGATATTTAGAAGTTGATGTTTGAAAGTTGTACACTTATTTTAGAATTTCTTATTTATCAAGTTGCTTACTTTTTTGTCATCTTAATTATTTGACTTTTTGGCCACAATTATCAAATACTATCTGTGGCTCTTAAATCTAAATTAAAAGAGGAAATTTGTGAGCATAATAAGAAAAAGTAGGGCTTGTTCACAAAAACTATTAGGAAGGGGTAGTGATTTTCTATTGTGGATAGGAATATACTCTTTAGCCTTACTAAGTTAATATAAATTATTATTGATGAGTTGGGAATTTACCAACTCATTGTAATAGCATGAGTTTTTTTGCCTCTAGTTTTCGAGTCATTTATGTGGATTTTATGCCCTTTCACTTAAATTCTTTGTAGGTACTTCACGTGAGTAAAGAAAGCATGAATTCGAGCAAAACACATGGAATTTGAGAAAAATTTGATGAGTTAGCATATTAAGGAGAGGAGCCAAAGATAAGGGAAGATTTGAACTCAAAAGGAGTGCAAGGACGTGCATTGAATCGGCTAAATGCGATCTAGAAGGAGAAACGCAGTAAATGCCGAAGCTACTATCCAGACTGTCTAA
Organism: Datura stramonium; assembly: GCA_018107945.1. Taxonomy (NCBI): domain Eukaryota; kingdom Viridiplantae; phylum Streptophyta; class Magnoliopsida; order Solanales; family Solanaceae; genus Datura; species Datura stramonium. The sequence continues at coordinate 95,463 of JACEIK010004876.1, forward strand.
ACCACCGGCCGCTTCCCTGAGAATGCATCGATTAACGCCCATTGAACCGGTTCCCCCTGCTAGGACACTATTTTCAGGCTAAAGTTTGGTGCTGAGAGGATTGTCTTGAAGCCAAAAAACAGGTAAGGCCATTTAATGAAGGGTAAAAGGTTCCAAAAAGGTCTCCAAAGCATCTAGAATCTTCAAGGGAATTTGAAAGCGTTGTACACAAGAAATTATAAATATATAACATCATTGTACACCATTGAATTCATTCATCATCTTTTCCTAGAAAGTATAATAGAGATTGTAGATCCTTCTCCACATAGAATCAAGAGCTATTTTTAGGGAATTCCCCTTTGTGGAGGAATTCCACCATTTTTGCATACCTTGTGAAGCAAGTGGATTGAACCCATATTGTGAATGTTGAGAAAAGCTATTTGGGTATCTTCTCTCTCTCTCTCTCTCTCTCTCTCTCTCTAAATATGTATATCTAAATTGCCCCAGCTAGAGGTGTATGCATGGAGGGTTTGAATATATGAATGGGTATTGATGGTTGAATTTAAATTCTCACTGTAATTTAGATCTATTGTCTTCTCCCAAGTATTAATTGTAAAATTGATGGTTGCAAACATGAATTTTGCTTACTTTTCTTCACTTTACTTGAAAGAGGAAGGGTGCGAAGATAATGGGGAGGATTTGGAGTGTTGGTGTGTGTCAAGGTTGAGCTATGAGTAGTCGGCTACCACATATTCACTCTATTAAAGGTCAATACTAGAAATAGCTAGTCCTTCTTCAAGATTTTGTGGTTGATAACTTAAATTGTCTTTGGGGTTTGAAAGACCTAAGGCATAAACATTCTTGGTTGAAAAACAAGAGAACGTGATTTATCTAAGCTATCTAAATTTGAATTTGAATTTAAGGAAATGAAGTAGCCCATGCTAGTTGTTAAACCATGCAAGCATGCCCTAACCAATTCATAAGAATGCAATAATTGGTATTCCCTGCCCAGTTCTAAATTAGAATTGGGTAAGGATTTTCCTCAATCTTCCCCCACTTTTACCTTTCAAATGTTGAACAACGATGTGATCTAGTTTGAGTTAGTTTATAACTCTTGAATTATCGACTAAATTCTCTATAAAGTTGCATTGACATAGTCGAAAATATTTGTTTTGAGCAACGACCATTACGCTCATTGTAAAGGAATTAGTGTTTTTGGACGTTATCAAAAACAACGCTGCTTTGTCGAGGAATTGAGTTGTGATTAGACATTAGTTATTTATCAATTCAAACTTTCTTTGCATCTTGTTTAGCATCATGTTTGTTTTATTTCTTTTTACTTCACAAGGTGTTGTCTTTGAGTGTTGCAAGGTGAATAAGGTAAGGAAGGAGCAAAATTGAGGAACTGGTGTTAGAGCAGTGAAATGCACGTCGAAAGATACTGAAGTTACCGGTCTAGCGCGAGGCTATGACTACAATGTTGGAATTCAAAAGGAGCGGTTTGGCGTTCCACCAGGTGAAGCACGTTAGTGACAACACACGAAACACGGTGTCAACGGTATGGCATGTAGTTCCAATGCAACGTCCATTTGAGCAGTTAGTGCTTTCACCCGTTTCTTCCTTATTATGTGCGACTTTGTGCCTCAAATATTTGTTTTGTTTTTCTTTAATTTTTATGTGTTTTTGTGTTTGATGTTTGGTTGGGGGATAAGTCACGAGCAATCCCACTTGTGGGTGATGTATGATATGGCCCTATGATGGATTGGATAGTGGCATTCTTAAGGGAAAATCGCCATTACTTACTAGTAGTATTGCCTTCGTAGATACTAGTATTTGAATAAACTCCAAGGATTTTCTTTATACTACGGTTCTTTCCCAAGGAGCGATTTCTTTATCTTTTCTCTTTATTGTCGAGCTAGGGTTGGCACTTCTAGATGATAAATTGAGAAGCTGACTTTCTTAAGGAAAATGTTAAGTCTAGAGTTGTGTGAAGTCTTTTGTGTACTTGTTTGACGAGGTAACACCAACAATTCTTGTTTGGCATTGGGCATGAGAGTTGAAGAAAAGAAAAGAGGGTATCTAAATGTGAAGATGAGCACGCTATTTTCATGAGTTATATATATTCCTTGTTTGGCTTGTTGATTTGTAAACTAGCAAGCTTGTTAATAGTCATCCTTTTAATGTGAAAATGAGGTATGTGAACTCCTTGGATTGTGATGCCTTGGGTGGTGAGGTTTTTGGCTTAATACTTGTGTATGCATGATTGTCTAGAATTTTCCCCAGAGGGTGGTTCAAGGCTAAATGATAGATCGAGGCCGCACTTTGGTATGATCTTAGGCCCTCTTTTGTTAATCACTTAACCCAAAATGACCTCCTGAAACATCTTCCATTGTTTTCCATTGTTGGCCATATGAACCTTTTCTTGGAAACCACATTACAAGCCTAAACTCTTTTTAATCCCATAACTTTCAATTTTCCCGTCCTCCCTAATTCTAGTGATGAATAATAAAAAACATGAGGCTTAAAAAAGCCCAAGAAAGGGCGATAAGGAAATGAGTGTGGAATGAGGAAAAAGGCTAAGTTTGGGGTTTGCAAGAAAAGGGGGAGACATGAGAGCTTCAATTTGAGGTAGCATCACGGTGACTAATGATCAAAATGCATAAAATGATAGATTGAAATCTTGGTTCTTCAAAGAGAAAAAGATTTGTAAATTGGTGCTACCTCTTACTTAGATGAGGCTACTTGTGAGATCAAGAATTTATAAGGGGGTTATTGAGAAATGAAAGCCAAAGAGGATGAAATAGGAGAAATATGGTGGAGTGATTGCAAGGAGTTTGATGGGAGGTTAAAAGAAATGTTCACAAGGCATTAGGGAGGGTTCTAGTCGGTAGAGTTTAAATATTTGTCCCTACCTTTTCCCTAACCCCTTCATTTATGACATGAAGTCCTAGTTGATTTTGAGTGCAGCAACACTACCATTATTAGCCGATACATGAAGGGAAAGCTTATGGGTCAAATTTTTTATGCACTTCGGGTATTCATTGTGAGAGTGAAAATCGTCTTTATCTTATAATCTATGTGTGAAATGTTCAAAAAATGTGGGGATTCTCTCTTCTTGTGAGTGGCATCATTTCCTTTGAATACATGCTTAAAATTGTTTTGAAAAGAGGTATATTTAAGGCAAGCGATTCGCGAACATTAGGCAAGATTTGAATGTGAATTTTCAATGAACTTGAGATGCTCTACGAAATTGTTTTGATGATCTATGTCCACTGCTTGAATAAAAGGAATGCCGCAAGATGTGTTTTAATGATTGTGGTCACCTATTGAAGTACGTACAATATGGTTCAAGTCTTTTTTTCTTGAGGTTGGTGTACAATGTTTGGGGTTGCCTTACGGATTGATGATTTGTCTTGCAACCCACGGCGCCACTAGCTTTAACGTCCTCTTGTGCAAGAATATCTTGATTGGCCATGATTAAAAACTCATGTATAGCATGTTGTTTCATTTCTCAGCTGTGAACAATTCCATTGCCCAGGGACAAACAATGGTTCAAGTTTGGGGTTTGATGAGTTGGGAAATTTACCAACTCATTAGGCTCCTAAGCATGAGTTTTTATAATTTTGAGTCATTTATGTGGATTTTATGCCCTTTCTTTTAAATTCTTTATAGATACTTCACGTGAGTAATGAAAGCATGAATCAAGAAAAACACATGGAATTTAAGATGAAATTTGATGAGTTAACATATAAAGGAGAGGAGCCAAAGACAGGGGAAGATTTGAGGTCAAAAAGAGTCTGGTGTACTTTGAGTTGGCTAACCTTGGATACGGAAGGGGCGGCGAATATCTTGCGAGACCGGCTAAAAAACAGTCCCGTTCATTGAATGCATCGGCTAAACGCCCATTGAATAGTCGGTTCCCTGCAAAGGACATAGTTTTCAATTGGCTAAAGTTTGGTGCTCATGGTTGCCACTTGGTGAAATGTCGGCTCTACGCGAGAGAGGAACGTCCTAGCAGGGTAAAAGGGTTCAAAACGGTCTCCAAAGAATCTAGAATCCTCAAGGGTATTTGGGAAAAGTTGTACACAAGAAAGAATACGAGATATATATAACCTCCATTTTACACCCATTGAATTCATTCATCATCTTTTCTAGAAGTACAATAGAGATTATAGATTCTTATACATAGAATAGAGAGTTCTTTTAGGGAATTCCCCTTTTGTGGGGAATTCTAAATGTGAACATTGTGAAATTGGATGAACCCATATTGTGAATGTTGAGAAAAGCTATTTGGGTATCTTCTCTCTCTCTAAATATGTATATCCAATTGCTAGTTAGGGGTGTATGCATGGCGGGTTTGAATGTATGAATGGGTATTGATGGTTTGATATTAAATTCTCATTTATTAATTTAGATTTATTGTCTTAGCCCAAGTTTTAATTGTAAAATTGATGGTTGCAAACATGAATTTTTCTTACTTTACCTTAACTTTACTTGAAAGAGGAAGAGTGAGAATTGGGTGAGAAGATAATGGTGAGGATTTGGAGTATTGAGTACGTGGGTTGAGCTAGAGATAGTCAATACCCGGCATATTCCTCTAATGAGAGTCAATCTAGAAATAACTAGTCATTTATTTAGCTTTTGTGGTTGATAACTTGAATTGGCTTTGGGGTTTGAGAAAACCCAAGGCATAAAAATTCTTGTTGTTGAAAAACAAGAGAATGTGATTTATCCACAACTATCTAAGTTGGTGAATTTAAGGCAATGAAGTAGCCCCATGCTAGTTGTTAAACCATGCAAATCACACCTATATAATTCACTTGAGAATGCAATAATTGGAATTCCCCCACTTAGTTCTAAACTAAGACTAGTTGGGAATTCCAGTACAACTTTTAATCACAAGTTATATGGATAGGGGATTCTATAGATGAGATCTCAACTAAATTTGAAATTTCTTCAATTCCTTAGGCCCGTAATTAGCATAGATACTTGATGGATAATTCACATTCTCTATATTTTCAACCATAAATATATTTATACCTCGGGTTCTTTCATACCCAAAGCTAATTCAAGTAATCAACCACACAAGCAGTTGACTGGCTATTTCCTGGCCTTGACAATGAAGTGAAAATGTGAGTTTTAACTATCTACAGCAATTCACGCACAAGCAATTCCTCACTAATATCTTCACCTAATTCTCACTTTTTCTCTCTTAAGAAAAAGAAAAAAGTAAAGTACAATTCATGTTTTCAAACCATCAATTTTGGGAATTATAACTTGGGAGAAGATAATTGATCTACAATTTTGATAAGAATCCAAAGATAGTTATCCAAATCGATCAAAAATCAAACCCACCATGAATATACCTCTAGCTATAAAATTGGTCAAGAATATATAAGATAGAGAAGATACCAAGAGGATTCCCCTCACATTCATCATTAGCTTCAAAAATTTTCTTCACATGCTCTTACAACAATGGTGTAATTCCCCCAAGATGGGTTAAAGAAAAAGAAGAAGAAAAGTACTACCTAACTCTACAAATCTATGGAGAAAAGATTCTATTAAAAATTCTATGAAGAATATGAAGTTTAGATGATTCAATTGATGAATGAATGAGTGGTGTACAATGAAAGCTCTCTAAATATCTGCACTTTCTTGTGTACAACCTTCCCCAAATGCCCTTGAAGATTCTAGATGCTTTGGAGACCTTTTTGAACCCTTTTACCCTTCATCATCAGCCTCTCCGGTGGGGCGGCGTTTCGCCGGTGGCACGAACACAAACTTTAGGCGGTTGTGCGGAGTCTCGCGGGGGAACCGGCGGTTCATGGGCATTTAGCTAGTGCATTCGATGAAGGGCCGATTATTTAATTTGTGAATGCAGGGAAGTAAGCCGGGCGTTTCTCTCGCGTTTCTCCCTTCCGGATCCGCATTTGGGTAGATACAAGCGTGTCTTTGCACCTTTTGAGCTCAAATCTTCCCTTGTCTTTGGCTCCCTCTCTCTTTTATGCTAACTCGTCAAATTTCTTCTCAAATTCCATGTGTTTTTGCTCGATTTCATGCCTTCTTTTTACTCATATGAGGTACCTCTGAGAATTCAAGAGAAAGGGCATAAAATCCAAATAAATGTCTCAAAAACTAAGCAAAAACTCATGATTAGGAACCTAATGAGTTAGTGAATTTCAACTCATCAAACCCCCAAACTTTAATCATTGCTTGTCCTTAAGCAATGTAATTCTTCTGATTTAGCAAATGAACAACATCGCATATATATATGAGTTTTGCATTGGGGCCAATCAAGACATTCTTACCTGAGGATGTTGCTTAAGCTTAAACACTATGCTAGTTATTATGGCACATCATCAAGATCAAGACAATCAAACGTATACACAAACTCAAGAAAAAGAAAATACCCAAACCATGTTGCACAACTTCAATAGGTAACCACAATCGGTAAACATACCTCTTGCATGCATTCATTTCATTCAAACAGGCATGATTACTCAAAACAAGTTTAAAGAGCATCTCAAGTAATTGACAATTCACATTCAAAAGATTTCTTAAAGTTCACTACCCGTTTGCCTTAATCATAACTCTCTTTGGAAACAATTTTAAGCATGTACTCCAAGGAAATGATGCCCCTCACGGGGAGAGAGAATCCCACATACATTTTTTTAGCATTTCACCTGATGGAATTATGATAAGACAAATGCGCTCACTCTCACAATGAAATTCAAGTTCATACAAATTGATCCATAGGCTTTCCCTTCTCTTATATCGCCACTAATGGTGTTGCTACACTCCAAAATCAATTAGGACTTGTGGATCATAATAGAAGGTTAGGGGTGGGGGTAGGACAAACATTTAGCTCTAGTGACTAGAGCCTCCCTAACTCCTTTGTGAACATTAACCCTCCCATCAACTCTTTTCAATCACTCCACCTTATTTCTCCTATTTCATCATCTTTGGCTTTCATTTCTCAATGAATCTGCTTATAACTTCATTGGATCTCACAATTAGACTCATCTGAGCAAGAGGTAGCACCCGATACACCGTCTTTCTCTTTTGAAGAACGAAGATTTCTCAACCCTATCATTTTATGCATTTTATCACAATGTGATGCTACCTAAATTAGGCTCTCATGTCTCCCAACACCTTGCAAACCCCCAAACTTAGGCTTTGCCTCATTCACGACTCATTTCCCTTGTCTCCCCATTTCTTGGACATGAAGCCCCATTTTTTTCTTTCATCATAGAAATTAGTGAGAATGAGTGCCAAGGGGGATTAAAAAGGTCATTAGGCTTGTAATGTGGTTTCCAAAGAGGTTCAAGGTCTGACATTGGCTTACGATGGAAGATGTTCAAGGAGGTCATTTTGGGCGAAGTGACTTTCAAAAGAGAGCCTAAGATCATGTTTTGAGTATAGCTCCATCTAACATTTTCCTTGAAACAAGCACATTTAGGGAAATTTCTAGAAATCATACATACACAAGAATTAGGCTAAAATCCTCACCACACAAGGCATCACAATCCAAGAAATTCACACACTTACTTCATCACATTAAGAGAATGACTTTCGACAAGCTGGTTATGGATCAAAAGCCAAGCAACGAACATAATTCATGAAAAGGAAGTGTTCATTCTCACATTTAAATGCCCTCCTTTTCTTTCAAAAGCTCATGCAATGCCAAGCAAAGCTATTGGTGGTACCTCATCAAGCAAGTGCACAAATAACTCAACAAGACTCTAGACTTGACATTTTTACTTAAGAAAGTCGCCTCTCAATCTATCATCGGGAAATGTCAACCCGGTTTGACAACAAAAGAAAAGACAAAAAAATTGCTCCATGGGAAAGAAACTTTGTATAAAGAAAACCCTTGGGTTATTCAAAGACTACTATCTAAAGGGCGATGCAAACTCGCAAGTAATGATAATTTTTCCTTAAGAATGATGTCACCCAATCGATCAGGCCATATCGTACTTCACTTAACAAGTGGGATATAAACTTCACCCTAACAAGAACAATGCATTGTCCTTGATGCCTAAGGTATAACAAAATGAGGAATGAATGGGTGAGAGAACTCCTAATATGATGGAGGGCATCTAGTTTGACATGAATCTTCCATGCTCTCCTTTTTCTTTTTCTTCTCTCATTGTTCGCCATGTTCCACACCTATTCCAACCACAGCCAAATCAAAGACAACACAAACGTAAAGTAAAAGCAGAATAAAAGTAAAAAGCAAAAACAATAAGTAAAAACGCTTGGGTTGCCTCCCAAGAAGCGTCTTAGTTCACGTCGTGGCTCGATGACTTCCACTTCACCCCTTTTCTCTCCACTTTGAGATTTTGAATCACACCCCTAGCTTCTTATCATTCTTCTACTCCACTTGAGGGGTAGTGGTGTAAGCATCAGGGACCAAGCAATGGATGTTGCATCTTGTGTTTCTTGGCACTTAAAGGAGGGAGGTGCTTTGGCCTTGTTGGCATTCATGCACTCTAAGATGAAGCCACATGATCTTCCTCAGTTGACTTGGTCTCCTCGGTCTCCATTTTGTCAGCAAGTTCAATGTTGAAAAAATGATAAGAGGGCGATCTAAGTCGCTCCCCTTTCAAGCATGCTTCTTGCTTAACATCCTCCTATTCAAGTGCACTAGAGTCCTTGAGTTTGATTTGTTGGATGTCAACTGGAGGCCTATAGTGTCACTTAACAACCTTGGCATCTTGAATTTTTACAATGTTGGTTGGTTCGCACACCGCTATGACTTCTTCAACACTCACCTTGACTCCTTCTTCATCATCATTTTGAGCCTCCTCACTGTGAGTCAAGTTTGAGATATACCCATTGTTCACTTATTTCTTGTTATGCTCCTCATGTCTCCTCTGCTTTTTTTTTCTTTTAGAATTTACCACTCTTTTCTTGAGTTGATTCCATGGGCATGGAGAGGTTGACGTTCTTATCCCATTAGACTCCTGCTTCAAAAAGGCTTGGAGCATGGCTTCTATGCGTCCACATGTATTTCTCCTTGCCTCTCTTGCCATGGATTCATTTCCTTCAAACTTAGGAGCACAACTTCTATCATAGCCACTATAACGAGAAGTGACCCCACAATAACGTAGACCTAGATAGTAACACGGGACAAGGAGCCCCAAGAGGCCCCAAGTCAACCCAGCATAGCTTATACATCTAAATTCATTGATTATAAGTGGAGGAAAAATCACAAGGCATAGTGGAAGCGTAAGCGTAATCGTGGCGTATCATAAGAAACGAAACACTTAGACATACACAAGTTGAGTACACACACCGTCACAAAAGCCTCTACTACATATGATGGGTTGATGGGACAACACCCCCAACTAACAGGACAAATGCGAAACATAAAATAGCATATCATCACATGATGGCCTCGAAACATGAGGACTCACCAATAAGCTGAAAGAACCCTCTGAGATGATCTAGATATGAGGAAGAGCTTGAGACCGGAACTGTATCATAAGACAATACAATATGGAGAGTGTATGCATTCAGTACGTGAAATGTACCAAGTATGCAAAGGTAAGTAAAATGGACATTTAAAATATGTAGAAAGCTCATAAAACAACATAAAATTGAGGCATCATGCTCATATCATAAATATCATAACCTAACATATCATAGGGCTCAAGGTTTTCAAAGCATTCAAAATACAATCGAAATCATAATCATGATAGGAAAGCCGTATTGAACATAAGTTGAGCCAATATACATAAGCATAGACATGAATAAATCATGAGGAGCAGTTAGAAAATTCTCTTCTTAGACATACCCCATGTGAGCACACATAGGCTTGGAGCTTGTAACCACAGTGGGGGAGGGTGTATACCTTGCTAAGGGTAGGACCATGAAAGTGTGATATCACCATGAAAAGGCCCATTTGGGCCGGGGGCGATCTACAAGGGGAGGTCCCAACACAGCCTGCTTGGTGGCACATAGTTTATGAGATCTGTGTGGTAGAACTCAGGCCCCAAACCTACCTCGGTGTTCGATACTACTCCCAAAACATATATAGTGCTCATAGTATAACATGCATGAACTCATGGGCTAGTTAAATCATGATAATCATAAACATAATTGTGCATATGTGAACTAGCCATGACATAAGGCCGTGGGTGACCAAACATAATTTATGAATCATAGATTTCATCGTACTTGAAAGATCATATAATAGCTTGAAAATCATCAAATCATGATGGGTATTTGAATAAATCAAATTTGAATCATAATTCATGTTGGGCTTGTAATTATAATCAATTGAAGTGAAGATCATAAATCGATTCATCATACCTCATGCTTAAATAGGCTTATTTTAGTAGAAATAAAATTAAAAAGTTTTATAAGTAAAATTAAAGGTAAATCTTACCCAAATCCATAAAATGATGTAGATCATAAATCATAAAGCCCATTAGAAAATCATTCAAATTTCATGAAAATTGAATAAAAACCCAATGTGGTTTTGGATAGATTTCATAAGTAAATAGAGGATGGGCATGGGTGTGAGCGAAAACACCGTTCGTAACCCCCATATATCTTATGGAGGTGAATATTACTCTACCTTGAATGCGCAAAGGAAGTTGAAAGAAATTGAAGAAGGAAACCTTGAATCACTCCTTCTATCACTCTTCTATTCTCTTGCATGCATGAATGAAGACTTAGGATTGTTTCCCCCTCTAAAACCCACCTTTCATAGGCCCAGCTTGATGTAGTTTGGCTTTAGGAACTAGGAATTACAAAAAGGCCCTTACTAATTCATAGAAAATTATTGTCAGGTGGTCCTAATGGACGACGGCTGACTCGTCAGACAAGAGCAATGACTCGTTACTTGCGCGTCAAGTGCACTTCCTTATTTGTTCTCTGGAGCTCGCAACGGATCCCTTTCACGGGTCGTCGGGGTGACCACGAGTCGTGGTCACCGATCGTCAAAATACACTACCTTGCTTCTTCGGTTTTCACTCACCTCTCACAACGACTCGTTACTTCCTCCAGCAGTGGGTAATTCGGCTCAGTCGGGTACACGCAATACAATTTCCCAAATATATTTCCTTCCCCACCCAGCCACGATGACTTGTGGAAGTTGTCCTCATAGTCGTGAGATTTCGACTTTGAGGGCGCAATAGAAATTCCCTTTTTCCCATTTCAACTCCCGGGTCCAATCTTTGAGCTCTAGGGGTATAACAATATCTCTCCTTGGGAACATTCATCCTTGAATGTTGTAAACACCACCAGTAGAGATATGCAATTATCTTTATTGAATCTTTGATCTTTTAAGCTGAAAACTAGCAGAATGACTACCTTCGATTCAAAATATATACACAGGCTGAATTCGCAAATCACATAAGACCCATATACCTAAAGAAACTTTAGTATAAAGCTGAACATGAGAAAACCAAATAAAGTCATAGGCAAAGCTTATACCAATCGGAAGCGGGCGGAGTAGAGAATAAGTATAGGTATTTAGCCATCATATAAAGCCAGGCTTCCCACATAGCTCCCTCAACATCTTGATTTCTCCACCACACCTTTCTGAAGCTACTTCCTTGTTCCTTAGCCTACGAACTTGACAATCCAATATTCCATGGAACTTCCTCATAGCTGGAGTTATTCTTGCACCAACGTTGTCCACCACAGGGACTATTTTGAGTTGGATCTCCCAAGCATTTCTTCAAAGCGACACATGAAACACTTGATGCACGGAAGAGTAACTCTAGGTCAAGTCCAACTCATATGCTACATTACCAACTCTTCTCATGTCCAGGTAAGGACCAACATAACGAGATGAGTTGTCCTTTCTTCCCAAGCACGCGACTCCACCCCGTGAGATACCTTGAAATACCAATCGTCCACCTCGAACTCCAACTGTATCCTCCTCACATTAGCATATGACTTGACGACTACGGCAGGTTTTCGGCAAATTTAAAAATTTCTTCAAATTGATCAAACTTTTTCGATCAAAGTGTTTCTGTTCCTTATCAGCGAACCTTCTTCATAGTCTCGTGAACCAAATGCGCCCGATCATGAGCCTCGCAACCTTGAAACCATTCGATGGGCAATCTACACCTCACGCCCATAAGAGCCTCGAATGTGGTGCCATTTGGATCACTGGGTGATAAATTTGTTATTATAAGCAAGTGATCGGTGGCAAGTGATCATCCAGTACCTTTGAAGTCCATCCATACATCTTTCAACATGTTCTCGAGGGGTTTGGATTGTGTCCACTCTGCTTGACCATACATTTTCGTATGAGTGTTGTCTTGAGCTTAACTTCCGAGTCTAAAGCCCCTTACAGAAAGAGCCGCCAAGCGGGAGGTAAAAAGTGAGTACCTCGGTCAGAAATAATGGACAAGGGCACTCCATGTGGCCAGACCAACTCAGGATATAATATTTGTCATAATCATCCTGAGTCTATGGTGTGACCGTAGAAAATGTGCTGACCTAGTCAACACATTCTACCACTACCCAAATAGAGTCACTCTTTTGTCGGTGAGTACAAGGTAGGCCTATAATGAAATCCATATTAATTTCTTCCCACTTCCAAGTGGGAATGCGTATCCTACGGTACGCCTCCCGGCCTTTGATGCTCAACCTTTACTTGTTCATAGTTCGGAGCGCAGCTCACAATTATAATATCCCTCTTCATGCCGTTCCACAAATATATTTCTTGCAAGTCACGATACATCTTGGTGGCACCCGTATGGATAGAATATTGGATCCATAGGCCTTATGCAACATCCAGGCTCATAAATCATTAACGTCTCCAGGAACACGCTTAGGTGACCACGGTACCTTGACACTCTATCTCCCTCTTGGGAGAAGACCTCCACCATCGACCGAATGGATTCCTTCGGCTTTACCAAAATTGGATCCTCATCTTTTCTGGCACCACATCGGTCTGAGGGCAGGGAATTTCAGGCAGTGGATGCCAGCTGCTGCTTTGTGTGATTGGGTTGACCAAGCTGCTTTCCAGACCACTGATTGAACTCATGCATCTTTCTGCTCTTCTTTTCTTTTATCTTTATGAACACACTTCTGCCGCACGTATATAAGTCATACCATACCATTAACTTATTTCAGATGTTAGGATTATATCTGTGACAGCCTAACTGTATGACGCGAAGGTGAGATCGCCTGGCATTGAATACATATTGTAAACTTTTGTGATTCGTAAATACATCCATGTGGACCCCATACAAATAATGCCGCCATATCTTCAATGCGAACACCATCGCAGCCAATTCAAGATTGTGGGTGGTCAATTCTTTCTCATGAACTTTCAACGGTCTTGGGCGTATACTATCACCTTCTGTTGCATCAATACACACAGGAGTCCAGATTCTCAGAATCACAATACACCATAAAACCATTTGTACCGGGTAGGGGTCAACCACCGTCTTTGGGGGAGTGAGTCGGAGTCTTCAAATCTTTGAGCTCACTTCTGCCCAAGCCTCCGACCATTGAAATTTCACCGCATTTTTGAGTCACTTGGTCAAAGGGTGTTGTAATTGATAAGAAACCACAACAAACCTCAATAATGCTTGACTAAACCCAGAAACTCAGATAATAGAGATTCACCGATCTAGACCAATTCTTCAATTTGCCTCAATTTCCTAAGAATCTACTTTTATGCCCTACTTTGATACTACATGGCCAGTGCTACGAGTTCAACCCAGAACTCGCATATTGTGCTTGGAGCTTTTCATACAATTAGCGATCCTTGAGAGTACGGCACTACTCTCAAATGAGCGGCATTCTCCTCTTCGCTACGAGTATATAAATATGTCAGTAATGAACACAATCACGAACATATCAGGCTATTTAGCTGAACACCTGTTCATCAGTCCATGAAAGCTACGGGAGCATTTGCCTAGTCCAAAAGACATAACTACAAACTCATAATGGCCATACCGCATCACGAAGGCTATCTTAGGATATCACACTCGAACCACGAGCTAACGATACCCCAACACGAGGTTTATCTTTTGAAAGCTCCATGGCACCACAGAAAGGGCTGATCAAACGGATCATCGATCCTGGGTAAAAAGGATACTGTTCTTAACGGTGAATTTGTTCAATTGTCCAATAGTCAATGCACATCCAGAAGCGAACCATCCTTCTTGGGACAAATAGCTCTGGTGCACCCCATTGAGACTTGCTCGTGCGTATAGCCCTTATCTAACGGGTCGCTGCGATCCTTCAACTCTTTCGGCTCGGTTGGAGCCATCACACATGTAATGAGGGATAGTGTGGGCTGCATATCGGGTAGAAGGTCAATACCAAATCAATCTCCCACTCGGGAGGAACACCTGGCAAATTATCGAGAAAGACCTTTGGATACTCACGTACCACGGAACTAAGCTGGATAGTCGTGATCTCGAGACTCAACATCCTTAACCACGACAAGATGGTACATGAAACCCTTAGAAATCATCTTCCGGGCCTTGGGATATGAAATAAATTGACTTTCTGGTACAAATGAACTACCCGTCCACTCAATGAATGTGAAAAATGAAATTCCACCACACGAGCTCTACAATTTACGAAAGCATAACACTCATACAACTAATGCATGCAAGAATAATATCAAAGTCATTCATGGATAACTCTACAAGGTGTGGAGGTGACTTTACGCAATATAGTGACCAGGGCATCCGCTAGCACTGTAGCTACAATCAAATCACCGACGGGGGTAGAAATCGATTCGACACTTAGTCTCGGGACTAATTCCAAAGCCACTAGCAATGTAAGGGGTCGCAAAGACAAGGTAGCTCCCGGATCTAGTAAAGCATAAACATCCAATATGAAAAACACGCAACATACCGGTGACCCGTAGTGGGGATACCTCCTCTCCCCGACGGGGTGATAAAGCATAAAACCTATTGTGACGCTAGCTGCTTAAATTTGAACCGGTCGAACTTTCCCCTCTTGAGGGATGTCTTCTTTGGAAGCGGTAGAGCCGGAAGGCTGGCAGCATACGAGCTCACGATCGATCTAGTTGAAGGGCAATCCACGAGTGCGTGTTCGGGTTGCCACACCCAGCAAGAATCCACGGCGACTAGGAACCTTCTAGGATTATTCTTGTCTTTGCACAAAGGCCCAGGAATGTGCGCTCTATGCACATGCTACCACGACCTCTTGAATGCGGGCCCTTCTCCTCCGATCCCCTCGGAATCTAGATAGAATACTAGCGATGATGGTCTTTGGAGCAATAGACCTATGATGGGGCTGGCAGCCCATTTGTCACCCTCGATCGACACGAAGTCTAAGTAAGCTGTGGGTCCACGGCCCTCTTGGCTCTCTCTTACCCTCAGATATACCGACTCTATCTGCGAGCATGCAGCACAATGTGAGGAAGATCATATCTCGATGCAACATGGCAATCACAGTCCTTATCCGAGATAGTATTCCCACTTTCCAAGCGTACAAAACGGCTCACCCCGAGCCCTGCAGTTTACCACTGTAACTCCAGCGCATACTTGGATAAACGGGTTAACTCCCGGTGCGTACTCTGACGACATGTCACCCTATTTCAAGTTAACAAACTCGACCGTCTTTTGCTCCCTCATCTCGAAGGAAGAATCGGATCCAAGTTGCTATGTGGAACAACTTGCAGAACGATAGGGACTACACCTTTGCCACAGCATCTCTCCTTGGCCCAGTGTGGGCCACCACCCATTTAGGCGATAGGAGGCCAAATAAACACAATCTCTATTGGTCACCCCCACCAACCTATGTGATCTTTGATCTCTCAATAATCATACGGATCCTCATCTTGCCGTGGACCCGAAAATTCGGAGGGGTTAAATTATCGAAGACTCTAATATCCATTTTCTTCTTTGCATTGCATTAAGGGATATGCACAACGACCGGTGGTTATTTGGCCGATAAAAAGCCTACGCCAACATCTAGATAGCCACACGAAGCAAGTGTGGGCCAGCAGCTCACAGTGTTTGGAATACGAGCAGTGGGGCCTATTGATGCCCATGATTATTGCCATCTCACCTTCTTCATAGTTCCCATTTCTCCTTCCGTCACTCTCATGAGACATGATTACGCAATCATGAATAGCACGAGTTAGAGGATAGAAGGGATTTATCATCCTACGACATAAATCATGAAAGAAGCAGACATTTCTAAACGTCTCGCCTTTTCTTCATCATAAGTGTGGCGCGCTTCACACCCATGGCTTCTGCGCGAAGCTTTCGGACACCTAGGACACTTCAAAACCTGGATTTGATACCAATTTTGTCACGACACGACGTGAATCCAGGATCGTAACATGAGACAAGGAACGAGGCCCCAAGTCGACCTAGCATAAGTATACATCTTCATTCATTATAGGTGAGAACTAATCACAAGGAATGAAACATAAGCATAGCCATGATATCATAACCAATGGAAACACTTAGACATACAAAAAGTGGAGTACTACACCGTCTAAAAAAAAAGCCTCAACTACATACGATGGGTTGATGGGACCTTTTTGACTAATCAGGACAAGTCTTGAAACATAAAAATAGCATATCGTCACGTGGCTTGACCCTTGAAACATGTGGACTCACTAATAAGCTAAAAGTAGCCTCGAGATGATCTAGATATGAGGAAGAGCACGAGTAGGAACTGTGTCACTAGATGATACAACATAGGAAGTATGCGGTCGATCGTGAAACGATACAGTATGAAAGGTAAGTAAAACGGACATTTAAATATGTAAAAGCTCATAAAATAGCATAACGGTAGTACATCATGCTCATATCATAAATATCATAACATAACATATCATAGGGCTCAAGGTTTTTAAAGCATTCATGATACAATCGAAATCATAATCATGAGAGGAAAGTCGTGTGAACCTAACTTGAGCCAATATACATAATCATATACATGCATAAGCCATGAGAAATGGTACCGAGATTCTCTTAACCGACATACCCATATGAGCACACATGAAGCCCACGACTTGTAACTCTAGTCGGGAGGATGTATGTACCTTGCCAAGGGTAGGACCATGAAAGTGTGACATCACCCTTGAAAAGGGGCCATTTGAGCCAGGGGATAGACAAAAAGGAGGTCCCGACCTTTCTGATTAGCCACGTGGTTATGAGATCGGGCAGAACCTAGGCCCCCAACCACCTCGGTGTTCGATACTACTCTAAAAGATATATACTTCTCATAGTATAACATGCATATATTCATGGGCTAGTTAAATCGCAGTAATCATAAATGTAATTGTGCATAAGTGAACTAGCCATGACATAAGGCCCTTGTGTCGGCCAAAACATAATTTATGAATCATAGATTTCATGCATACTTGAAGATCATACATATAGCTTGAAAATCATTAAATCATGATGGGAAATTGAATAAATCCATAATTGAATCATAATTCATGATGGGATTGTAATTATCATCAATTGAAGCGAAGATCATAAATCGATTCATCATAGTTCATGCCTAAATAGGCTTATTTTAGTAGAAATCGAAATTAAAAGTTTTATAAGTAAAATTAAATGAAAAATGTGACCCAAATCCATAAAATATGATGTAGATCATAAATCATAAAGCCCATTAGAAAATCATTCAAATTTCATGAAAATTGAATTAAAACCCATATGGTTTTTGGATAGATTTTCATAAGTCAATAGAGAATGAGCATGGGTGTTAGAGAAACACCCATTCGTAACCCTACATACTGATGGAGGCTAAATTTTACTCCCTTGAATGCCCAAAGGAAGTTGAAAGAAATTGAAGAAGGAAACCTTGAATCACTCCTTGTATCACTCTTTTATTCTCTTGCATGCATGAATGAAGACTTAGGATAGTTTCCCCTCTAAAACCCACCTTTCATGAGCTTCATGATGTAGTTTCGGATTTAGGAATTTAGGAATTACAAAAAGGCCACTTACTAATTCACATAAAATTAGCGGCTCGGAGTGGTCCTAATGGATGACTGACGACTCGTCAACCAGAGCAGCGACTGCGTTACTTCGCTCATCAAATTTCTTGCTTTATTTGTTCTCCACGGGCTCGCACTTGGGTCACTTCACGGGTCAAGGGTGACCAAGACTCGTGGTCACCGGTCGTTGAGTACACTTCCTTACTTCTTCATTTTTCCTCACCTCTCACCCGACTCTCACCCGACTCATTACTTCTTCCAACGAGTCATGGTCGTAGTCAATTCTGCTTGCCAATCTGAATTTCCCAACTATATTTCCTTCCCCACGAGCCACTGACGGCGTATCTGAGGTTGCAACAAAAATCACCACTTTTCCCCATTTCAACTTTTGGGTCGGATCTTTGACTCAGGATAGAACATTTGGGCATCCCGTCCAGGTGTCTCCATGACTACCACATAATGTGCATCTATACCCATCATAGGAAGGAAAAGGTGCACTCATCTCCCTTCTAGGGGCATGTTGCAATCTCGCCAATAGTGTGGTTCTCACAATAGGGACATGGGTAATCATAATAGGAGTTTCAACCAATAAACCTCCTTTCATTCCATGATGCCATCATACAACTACAAACAACAAAAACAAAAACGAAACAAAGAAAAACAAGATGTAAAACAAAAATGCAAAACTAGTTCGAATCAATAAATAACTAATGGCTTATCACAACTCAATTCCTAACCCAGCGACACCATTTTTTATAGTCAGAAATACACTCATTTTTTATGAAGAGCGTAGATGGTCGTTGTATCAAAATAAATATCCACATTGGATATCGAGTCCAGAATCCCACGAGAATTGAGTTGATATTAAGAGTTATAAACTAATTTAAACTAGAATCATGAGTTGTTCACATTTGAAAAGTAAAATCGGGAAATTAAGGGAATAACTATACGTTCTAAACTAAGACTAATTGGGGGAATTTCAATTGACAATCACAAGTGATATGGATAGGGGATTCTATAGATGAGATCTCTCAACTAAATCGAAATTCTTTTCAATTCCTTAGACCCATAATTAGCATATATGGCAGTGGATAATTCACATTCTCTTATTTTTCAACCATGAAATGTTATGTAGGTTCTTTCAAGTCTAAAGCCAATTCAGGTAATCAACCACACAAGCTTGAGGAATGACTAGCTATTTCCTAGACTTGACCTTTAATGGAGTGAAATGTGGGCTTTTAAATATCTCTAGCTTAATCCCACACACAAACACTCCAATTCCTGTTAATATCTTCTCACTTCAATTCTCGGTTCCCTCTCGAAACGGAAATGCAAGAAAAGAGTAAAGCACAATTCATGTTTGAAATAATCGAATTACGGCAATTATAGCTTGGGGAGAGATTATAGATCTACAATTTCAATAAGAATCTAGGAGAAATTTATGAAAACCCAATCAAATAACAAACCCACCACGTGAATATACCTCGCTAGCATGAATATACCTCTAGCTAGCAAATTAGTCAAGCATATTTAAAGATAGAGAGAAGATACCAAGAGGATTCCCCTCACATTCATCACATTAGCTTCACAAGCTCTTACAACAATGGTGGAATTCCCCCAAAATGGGTTAAATAAAAAGAAGAAGAAAAGTACTACCTAACTCTACAAATCTATGGAGAAAAGATTCTACTAAAAATTCTATGAAGAAGATGAAGTCTAGATGAATCAATTGATGAATGAATGAATGGTGTACACTGAAAGCTCTCTAAATATCTATACTTTCTTGTGTACAACTTTCCTCAAATGCCCTTGAAGATTCTAGATGCTTTGGAGACCTTTTTGGACCCTTTTACCCTTCATTAGAAGCACTCTCTGGTGGGGAACTAGCGTTTCGGCGGTGGCAATCTGCATTGCCCAACTTTAGCCAGTTGAAAACAATTTCCTGGCAGGGGGGAACAGGCGGTCCATGGGCATTTAGCCGGTGCATTCCATGAAGGGATGGTTGTTTAGCCAGTCTGGGCAGTAGCTTCGACGTTTTTCCCGTGTTTCGCCCTTCCAAATCCGCGTTTAGCCAATTTAAAGCATGTTTTTGCACCTCTTTTTGATCTCAAATCTTCCCTTATCTTTGGCTCCTCTCCCTCATATTCTAACTCATCAATTTATTCTCAAATTCCATGTGTTTTGCTCGATTTCATGCTTTCTTTACTCATATGATATACTTACAAAGAATTCAAGAGAAAGGGTATAAAATTCACATAAATGACTCAAAAACTAAGCAAAAACTCATGATTAGGAGCCTAATGAGTTGGTAAATTTCCAACTCATCAATTATTTACATGCACTTTATTATCAATCGGCAACCATAGAAATATAGGCATTGGAAATAGTTATGTAGATTCGATACTTCGGACAGATGCTCAGGAAGGGATTCTAACCATCAACTAGTAACTCAGAGAAATAAATCAAGCGTGAAACTTAAGAATCAACTTGATTGTCAACTATCATAACCCTTGATCTTTATCTGATCTTATTTAAATCAAAACAATTTGTCAATATAGCCTACATACCATTTGTTTTCAGTATAAAAAATAGTTAGTAACACATACTTTCTCCTAAGAATTATCATCCCATGGTGAATAGTTTAATAGTAAGTCAAGTTGGTTAATCTCTTTGACAAGTCCTTGTGGGATCTATACTAGGAATAACCTCCTATATTACTTACCAACCATGTACACTTGCGTGTGCGTTTGGAAGCAATAAGTTTTGGGGAATTGTTATATTGTTACATTTTTATAATTTTACATATTATTTGAACTTGGTTTGGTTGAGCATCTATATATATTTATTTTTTATCTTTCTTTGCATAACTGCGTTTACATTTTGTATTTCATAGGTAGCATAGCTCATCAAACCCCCCTGATTTTTCTGATCACGGTTCCTTTTTTAGGGAGATCTATTTAAACGGGGTAAGTCATAGTTAAGGCTTTTTCCGATGATGGATGGATGACGATTGTCTTCAGGTTAAATTAGTCGCATAGGTAGGAAAGTTTGAATCTAAAAATAAACTTTAATGTTAGGTGCTCAACTTAGATGCTAAATTAATCAACTACCACAAGGTTTGAAGTGTATGTCAATATGCATGATGAAATAGCAATGATCTTATGTCTTTCAAAATGTCTAGGCGCATCTTCTTAACTCATGATTAATAGCATCAGCTCTAAAATTTGTTATATTATCATTAAGCTGAGTTATCTGCATGAAGCTGTCATTTTTTATTTTGTGCCATGTGAGGGGAGGAATTCTTGCATATAATCCATATTTTGCATTTTAGTCTAGAACTTGCCCCGCATGTTATTGAAGTGAAATAAAAGTGTTGCTTACTATGAATAATTATAATAGGCTTTGTTTGAATTGTTTTGTGAAATATAGCTTGTTCAGATACTTTTACCACTACTTAGCCCTTTAATCCTTTAGCCTATCATTTGGTAGATGTATTACTACATTGATCCTTTTTGTTCAATCCCTCATTTTGGCCCCCTGCTTCCTTTGTGGCATAAAATGTGTTGAAGTTAATAAATCAGATGAAAAGGAATGTCAAGTTAGTATGGTGACAAGTGAGACTAGCTTTAGATGAAAAGGTCCTCATAAAAATGTGACAAGAAAAATAAAGAAAGAAAGAGAGAAAAATAAGAATAAAAATGCCTTCAAAGAAGAATAAAGAGATGGTAGAAGCATTTTTGTTATGATGAGAATAATTTGTGGATATAAGTGATGAATAGAGGGCTAAAAAGCTATAGTGAGAAAATAATGAGTGCTACGTATTAGATTGCAAAGTGTTTCGGTAAGTATAAGCCACTTCACATAGTTGTCCTACCCATCCTCTAGCGAACATTACAACCCATTAAGGCCCTATTTGATTTTAGTGACGTATACTCAATTAGTGGAGATGTACATAATGGGTAAGTTTATGGTACTTTATGCATGTGATGATGTCCAAATCAACTCCATGCAAGGAGAAAGTGCACACGATCGTTGCAATATAATTACCCAACTCGTGAGTCGGGGTCGAATCCATAGGGAATGAAGATTGATAGCAACAAAAGTCATCTATCAAATAGAATCAAATAGCATCATTGTATCAAAACTAGGAAAGTAAATATTGGGGGTCGTAAGATCAGACTACGAATTCAAGTTCCATCAACAAAACAAGGCAACCAACTTCGAAGTAACAATATGAGAAAATACTAGGGGTGTGCTATTGATGAGACATTAATAGTATTGGGGTTAACTACAAAGCATTACTTACGAACATAAATAGTCATGGACAAGGAAACACCCGATGTTTCTTAACCACTTGAATGTCTTTTGCCTCGGGTTTTCTCAAACCCTAAGGTCCCATACACATCAACCACTATAACTTGGGTAAGAACTAAACTATCCCTAACCTTAATTCTTTAACGGGTGTATGAAAATAGGTTTTGGCTATCTCTAGCCCTACCCCACATAATCAACACCCAACTACCCATAATTTTTTTCTCAACCATATTATATTCCTCTTTTTCAAGCAAAAATAGAATAAGTAAACCAAATCCATTCTTGCAATTATAGATATTTCAGATATAATTTAGAGAAAACAATGGGTGTATGCTAAATAAGTAATTCTAAGATTAAACTAGCAAGACACAGTCCAGTTTAGCTCCTATCATGCACATACCTCTAGCAAGGTATTTAGCTACTCATAAAAGAAGAACAAGAGATAAAAGTAATAAAGGAATCACTATCATTAATCATTAACAAGAAACTTTTAGATCAAGTTGTTCTTCAATGGAGGTTTTTACCTTAGAAAGATGGAGAAGATGAAGGAAAATCTCTCACTTCTCTCTCTCTTTTTCTCTCTCTAAAATTATAAAGAAAAACTAACTATGGAATGAAATGTTCTATTCTTTACAAAAAAGGTGCACAAAAATAGGGTAAAGCTGCTCCTCTTTTCTTATGTTAGATGATTTTACCCTTCTGATGACGGTCTCACTTGAACGCAGGTTCCGTCCATGAGGTGCCACTCAATCATAACTAAGGGTCAGAAAGTCCAAGCGTGTTCCTGTGTTTCACAGGTGCGGACCTACGTTCCGTAGGTGTGCCCTCAACTTCCAAGCAATGCTCTCCTACATTTGGCCTGTGTTTTGTAGGTGCCCACCTGAAAATCGCTGGTCCTCTTCCTCCAGCTCCATACTTTTTGTTCAATTTCTTGCTTTCTCTATTTAAAATTGAATTCCTACAAAAACCAAAGAGAAAGACCATAAGATCTTCCTAAATGACTTGAAACCAAGAAAAAGCTCATGTTGAAAAGCTTAACGAGTTGGTAAATTACCAACTCATCAAATCGCCAAACTTGAACCATTCCTTATTCTCAAGCAAGGCATTTCTTTACAGCTGAACAATTGAATTAAGTAAGTCACACCACATGACTTTTTACACAAGGGACCACTGAGTCTAAGAATATCCCAAAATTGCACACCGACTCAAAAAAAATGAAAAGACTCAACAATTTATGCAAATGCTTCAAGAGGTAACCATAAACCATTGGCATGATTCGCAAGTGTTTCTTTCATTCAAAACAAGGGGCATGATTGATCAAAACAAGCTCATGTTGCATCTTAAATCATTGCAAATTCATATTCAAAGCTTGCCTTAAAGCTCACTGCACTCTTGTCTCAATCACACCTTTTACTTTGAACACATTCAACCATGTTCCCTAAGGAACTGATGCCACTCACATCAAGGGAGAATCCCATTTAATTTTCAAGAAATTCACATACAAAGGGATTATAGCATAAGGCAAATATGCTCGCTCTCACAAAGAAATTCTCATGCATACAACTTGACTAATAGGCTTGACCTTCATGTAACTAACCACTAATGTAGAGTTGCTACACTCAAAATCAATTAGGACTTGGTGATCATAATGAAGTCTAGTAGTAAAGGTAGGATGACTTTTTATTTCTAGTGACTAGAACCTCCCTAATGCCCTTTATGTGAACATTTTTGCCTACTCTTATTTTTTTATTGAGATTACCCCACCTGATCTTTCCTTCATCAACATCTTCAATTTTTTTTTCCTCAAGAGCCACCATTATATCTCATTGGTTTCCACTTTTTAGCCTCATCTAAGCAAAAGGTAGCATCTTTTGAAGATTGTTTTGACACTTCTTTTTCAACCAACCAATGTGTTTATTTCCTCATAATTTGTTTCTACCTCACAATAGAGCTAATGTATTTTTCCTATTATCTTTTGCAATGCCCTAAACCTAGGATTTTGCCTCATTTCTCCCTTTTCTTTTCCCACAATTTTGAGGCATCTAGCCTCGTTGTTCATTTCTTCTCACAACTAGCACTAGGGAGGATGGGTACCAAAAGAGGGATTAAAAAAGGTAATAGGCTTGTAATATGGTTCTCAAGGAAAAGGTTTAAAGGCTCAACATTGGCTGGCAAAGATGGATGTTCGCAAAGGTTATATAGGTGAAGTAACTATCAAAAGAAAGCCAAAAATCATGTTCTAAGTGTAGCTACATCTAGGATTTCTCCTTGAGTCATACTTAGGACAAGTTATAGAAACCATTCATGCATGAAAATTAAGCAAAAGCCTCACCACACAAGGCATCATACTCCAAGGAGTTCACACAACTTTTACAATCAAATCAAAAGTATGACTTTTGACAAGATAGCATGTGAATCAAAAAGTCAAGCAAGAAATGTGCAACTCATAACAAAAGGGTGCTAAATCTTAAAATTCACACGCCCCTTTTTCCTCAAAATCCATTTTCAATTCCATTTAAGATTTTTGGTGGTACGTCTCAAAATCCAGTGCAACAACCGACTCAAAAACACTTTAAACTCAACATTTTCTCTTGGGGAAGTCGCCTCCCAATCTATCATTGAGAAATTCCACTTGATTCAACAATAAAATAAAAGAAAAGGAAATCGCTCCTTGGGAAAGAACCGTGGTATAAAGAAAATCCTTGGAGTTTATTTGCTAACTTCTATTAACAAAGACAATTATTAAAACATGGATCATTTGACCATTGGAAATTTAAAATGGACCCATCAATGGCACTAACAAGTCTAAAAGAAATTAAACATGAGATTACATAGCCAATCATGAGAGACGACATCCCACACCCAACTACAACCCCTGAGTGAATTAATGAGGGTAACGAGGGGTCCATGATTAAGTGGTGTAGGAGAATTTCCACCAAGTAGTCTCAGAAGGTGAAGGCATCAATAATGGATTCAGTGTCATGACCCGTAATCAGGCCATGATGGCACCTACTACAAACCCTTAGTAGGTAAGAAAAATCCCAAATCAAATACTGAATATAATGGCCAACATAATAAAAATGAAACAAAAAAAACAACGGTTGGTTAAGTATAGATGTATACATAACAGATACAAAATATACGACATAGGTCCTAAGGAAACCAGAAAACAAAATATACACAGGATACCTACCCCGAACCTGGTGTCACGGATACAAGATCCTCTAAAAGTACAAGAATAAGGCTATATAAAAGAAATACAACTTCCTGACAAATAAAAAATATAGACAAGAGATACAAGATGAGAAGTATTAAATCTCCGGACGCCAAGAACTCACCAATATGCGAATCAGCAAAATAACTCATGAATGAGCAAAGTATCTATGAGGGTGACTCATACTACGAGCTGCATCAAAAAAAGATGCAGAAGTGTAGTGTGAGAACCAAAAACATGAAAGACATGAAAGGAACATGAAAGACATGCATCAGTGAGCATCATAGGCCGATCGAGCTCAGATGATAATATATAATATAAAAGACATGAAAGGAACTATCTGTCAAAAACTAACTTGGAAATTGCAACAGATCAAGGATAACGTGAAAATAACAGTAATACACAAATGCAAATATATACTGTAATACCCCGAAAGTGCCTAGGGTAGACCCAAGAGTTAAAAGTCAAAAACTACTGAAATTGGGGAAATTGTTGTAGAACGAGAGGTCCTACGGATCGTTGGTTCAACCAATGACCCGTTGGAGTTAGCCGTGGAAGGTATCTAGTTTTGGGGCAGTGGAGATAACGACTGACATAACCACTAGTTGTGAGAAACAACGAGTCATTGTTAGTAGTCGTGGTAAGATGTGGACTTGAGATTCAGGGAAGTAACGGGCCACCCAACGACCCGTCATGAGGTACGATGATTCGTGGTGAGCAGTCATTGTTTGGATGGTGAGATGGCCAGTGTTTGTGATGGAATGAGACCACGACTCGTGGGTTCTAGTAACGAGTCGTGGTAAGGCTCATAATTTGAGGAAGTATAAAGTTGGCAGAAGGAAACCATGGTCGAATGAACGACCCATTGAAGGTAAGAAAGAATTATTGTTTCAGTTGTTGTTTAAGCCAAGGCCTAATACTGGACAATGCATAGCACAAACAGATACCACGGGTCATGGTACCCTCCAACGACCCATTGGGTCATCCGTTGTTTGGTCCAGTGAGAAGTTTTTCTGCGTGATTAGTAAAGGTATTTCTGTCATTCTTACATCCTAAGGCCCTATACTACATCGTTTAAGGCTCGTTTTAATGGGTTTAATAAGGGGAAAACCTACTCTAAGTTATTTCATTCCATGTGTGCAAGCTTGAGAGGTTGGAGAGGTAATGTAGAGCAATTCTTCGAGGTTTTTCATTCAAATTCTTCTTGGGAAATAAGAGAAGTGGTAGAATCAATCCCTTCTAGGTATGTAGGGTTATGAGTGGGTTTCTTCTTCCACATCCATGCCCAATTTCTATCTAAACATGAGAAATTCCTATGATCAAGTCATGGGGTTTTTATACAAATGCATGAATCTTCAATTTCTTTACATGGGTATGAATTGATTATGATTTTATTATATAATTGTGAAGCATGGGCTAAATTTCTAATGCTTTCAATTAAATCATGTTTCTATGCATTATGAATGTTGAAGCCCATTGATGATATGATCATGTAAAGTGAGATTTGTGAAGCATATGTGATAATAATGACATATTATGATGAAAAACATGATTTGAAGCTACCCATATTTATAATTATGTTTCCGATGAGAATTGAGTATTTCTAATTAAGATAAAGCTTTCCCCACATGTTAAGTTTAAATGATGATTTTCCCGATCTAAGCTTACCACATTATTTTGGAGTGAAGACTCCAAAATTTTACATTCTAGCTTGTGGTATGTTTTGAGTTAAGTCTTACCATACATAACTTACCACATGGATTTGATGCAAAGGCTCCCAAGTACGTTTTCAACTTGTGGTATGTTTTGAACTAAAGCTTCTCATATGCATGAGTTAATATTTGAGATATATTTGATCATTGAGCTTCATAAATAGACGATGTTGAGCTTCGTTATATATGATGTAGAGCATTTCATATTTTTGGGAGAAGAGTCTAGCACCGAGTAGGCTAAGGGACGATCACCCAATGCCCCAGAACTACGCACCAATGTATGTTGATACTATAATATTATTGGGACCTCTCTTGTTAGCTATCCCCGACCAGAATGGACCATGAGCTTGATATTGATATCATGGTAGCGTCCTTATCCTTGGTAAGGTTTTGGATGACTCTGCCCACTTGAGTGTAATAGTCGGGACCACGTAAGCTCTATCATGGTATGTCGGTTAAGTGACGAGTCTCCCATTGTCTATATGATTCATATTTGCATATTCATTACTCATGGTTATTATTTTATACATGCATGTTCTAAAAG
>JACEIK010004877.1:59325-70474 GCA_018107945.1 Datura stramonium
AGACATATAAAATAAATTCAAACAACAAATAAAATACAATAACATAATTATATGCAAGTTGTATACAAATTATATATAACTTGTATGTTTTGACCGAATTTGTATAAAAAAAAATTGTCTGCAAGTTATATGTAAGTTGACAAGATTCTATGCAATAAAAAATTATATTCAATTATATGCGAGTGGAATGTTTTGATTGAATTTGTACAGATATTGTCAAAAAAAATTCTCTCTACTCTTTGAAACTCCCTAAATTTCACTAAATAGGATAAAAATTATCCAATTTCTCAACCTGTACAAAAAAAAATCTCTTTTTTGGTTTGGCCTTATAGGTGTAACATCCCGAAAGTTTTTAAGATTAGATCCTAGACTATAAATGAGGAATCATCAAAGAAGTAGAAAATTTACCTCAGAACGAGAAAATTTACCTCAGAACGAGTTGCGGAAGGACTCGTTTGATAACCTAATGGGTTGTGGACAGGCCCTTAAGGAGTAGTCAGGAGGTGCAGCGAGGTTCAGTGACCACGAACGACCTAATGAGTCGTCGTGTCAGGTAACGACTTGTCAAGACAGTCGTGGGAAGGAGGAGCAGGAATGGGGAGGTTCAGTGGAAACGGGCGACCCAACGAGTCGTTAGGTAGGCGACGACTCGTTAAGTCAGCCGTCAGGTGGAGGCTAGAGATCAAGATGGGTCCCGAGACAGTGGTGATCATGGAAGAGGGGACGAGTCGTCGTGCACTTGACGACTCGTTAAGTGACCCGTCGGGAGAGAAGAGCAGAAAAAGAAAATAATTCTAGTGTATTCCACGAGTCGTTTCCAACCCCACAAGTCGTTGCCAACTCCAGTAAAATTCCATGCTTCTAACTCCTAAACTATGTTGTTTTGAGCATTGTATGGGACGACTTTAAGAGTTTTCTAGCCTAATCTCTCATTCCCACAAGATATTCCCTCAAATTCTTCTTCCTCTTCTCTCTCAAGCCTAAAGATTCAGTTGAGATTTCTTCAAAGGCTTCAAGGRTTAAGTTCAAGTKGGGATTTRTTCGAAGCAGGTATGTGGGCTTTCAACAAGGACATCCTTTYATCCTTATGCCCAAATTTTTATACTAAAAATCTAAATCCATGATTCTAGAAAAGCATGTTCTAGGGTTTCAATTTATGCATAAACTCTCATATGTTTTCTCTAAATTCTAAAAAAGAAATTCTCATGATTAATGGTAGTGCATGTTCATGAGGTTACTTATATCTTTCCTAAAATATGTGTGTGATATGCGAATATCATGAATGTGGAATTTTCATCATGAATTAGTCTAGAATTTCAAATGGGATTTCATAAATTAATCATATGCTCTTATCATGACGTTATATCCTTGTTTAAAATATATGTAAATTCACATGGGTTCAAAAAATCTAGAACATATGTTCCATTGTATGTGTTGAAACACGATTAGAACTTATGGGCTTTGAACAATGTGAAGTATGTGAATGTTTTCACTATGATTACAATGTAAATGTATTGGGTATGAGTTGAACCTATGGTGATGGCATGATTATCGAATTTTCACCATGATTTAGAGTAAATTTTGAAATGGGTTTTTATGAAATATTCATATGCTTCCACCATGATCTCATTGTACATGTTCAAGGTATGAGTTGATTATATGGGTTTTCCATAAATCTAGAATATATGAATCAATGTATACATGTTAACGTATGAATTGGACCTATGGATCTTACATGAATCTAAGGTATACATCATATGTTGAGATTTGAATGTTGTGGATGTGTGTAAAGTATAATCTGATCCTATAGATGTTTCATGAATGTAAAATGTGTGGATTAAATGACGATTTGGTACCATGATGATATGAATTATGATGATAAAGCATGAGAATGATCCTTCAGACAGATCAGTGACCTCCATGTTCTAGTTTATCGGGACTCTCCATAGCCGAGAATGTTTCCCTTAGTCAGTCAGAGACTCTCCATAGCCGAGAATATTTCCCTTAGTGAGTCAGGAACTCTCCATAGCAGAGAATGTTTTCCTTAGTCAGTCAGGGACTCTCCATAGCCGAGAATGTCTCCTTTAGTCTACGCTATCAGTTTAAATCAATTCCGTATAATTTAATATTTTAGTTAAAATCAGTTAAGCCGGATTCAGACTCAATGATTAGCAGATAGTCAGTACAGTGTATGATATCAATTACAGCTTCAGTTCTCAATAAATGTACATCACATGACCCTTATGCATCAGTTTGATTATACTCCGGTATATATTTTCAAATAAAGCTTAATGGCAATATATATATGTGTCTCATACGGAGTTGTTGTATTCCAATTCAGTTCATGTTGATGTATATAGTTTACTTTCTTCTTGTATACTTGCATGTTTAGTTTACTTACGCTTCCCACTTACTCAGGACATTCCAAGTACTAACCGCATGCTTTATGTGCTTTATCGTTTCATGATCAATTCGGGTTTCGGAACTCGGCTGCATGGTTAGATACGTTTCATTCCCATCTCAGCTACTTGTGGTGAGTCCTCATCACTAAGGACGCTATCAATGCTTTCTATTTTCATTTATGTTTCAGTTTTAGACTTTAGGAGTTAGCTGGGGGCTTGTCCCGACAACTCATCAGTGTAGTAAAGGCTTTCAGACTTGGCTGTGGTCGATTTTATGTATCTGAGTTTTATTAGCTTATGCTTTATGTATCAGTTGGCTTCCGTTCGGTATGATTTTTGTTAGTTATTGTCTAGTTAAAACATGCTATGAACATGTCATGGGTCGTTGGAGCCTCTTGGGGTTTCATGTTCCGTGTCTCGTCCAGGGCCTATGTTCAGATTGTGACAATAGGCCAGCCCAATTTATGAGGTTAGTGATAGACTATTTGTTCTAATTCATTACATCATGAACTAATTTTCTTTTGAGTTATTATTTCCTCCCATAAGAAGTCCCTTTCACATGTTTGGTTTTGTTTCTCTCAGGAGCAAGCAACAAATGTCAAATGATTTTCTTTATTTGATTTGCTTGAAATAAATGTGTTTTGATATACAAGAATTATTTAGTGTCTCCTTTCTCATTTTAGAATATTTTCCAAAAGAAAAAAATTTCTTAAAGAATTTTGAATGGAGAATCTACAGAGTCGCCATTTTCGAAATCTATCGTCGCTATTATCGTGCATTATTTATTCTTCTCCTTGTTCTCAGTGTTTACACAACAATATTCTCTAGATTTAGGTGTTTCTCCTCCAAAAATTTGTTGGTTTTATTGCTTCATGATGCTAATCTTCGTGAAGAGGTCATCGATCTACTCATAAAGGCACATGACACGTTTTAATTTCTATATATCCATTTTTTAATAATTTTTGTCTTTTATGGCGATCATCAGTGGGTGCAATACTGAAGCAAGGAAGTTCATCTCTAATAAATTTTAATTTCATGTTGCTATTTTTAACAGCCATTAGATTTCACATTGAATGAACTTTTGCCAGCAATTTATTAAGTCTACAATGATATGATTATTTTCTTTCTATATTATATTGGCTGGTCCTAGAACACGTGGATTACGCAGTGAATATGTCAAGTAATACATAAAATATAAAATAATATAAAAATTAATTTTAGATGTATGTGATAATTAGAAATGAAATTCAAAGGGAAAAAATATACATTTTAATGATGCATATATAAATTATACGATTTACTTATAAGTAATTTGAACTATCTAAATAACCGTTTTCCAATCATCTATAATAAAAAATAAATTTTTAACTTCATTCTATACACTACGATATGTACCCTACATCATTTTTAGTGATACTAATTTTAAAAAAATTTAACAACTTCATTCATACATTACACCGTTTTAGTGGTACTAACTTCAAATTACCAAAAAATTTAATGACAACAAGAAATGTTTATTAACTTGTCCTTTTGAAAAGCATTTACTTGATTATATTCTAGATTTCAAAAATTATTTCTCTTTTGAATTTTTGCGGTCGAAATTCAATTTCGGGGAGTCTCTCTAGTAAATTTGCCTTAAAAGAAGTAGATTAGTGCTTACTATTAAAAACGACTACATAACTTATACTAACTTTTAAATGAATAATAAATTAGTTATTTTATTATATGCATTATGAACTTTTCAAAAATATTTTGAAGCTATTGCTAAAACAGCATGTTTTATTTTGAATAATAATATTTTCAACATTCATTGTATTGATACGACAATACTTTGATGCTTGTAAAGTAATATTGATAAAATTATTTAATAAATAATGGTGAAAATAGAAATTACCTAATGGGACATCATGATGATTTCACCAACTTATTTTGGGAGCTGCCAGAGCCATTTAACCTGACTTCTGACACCCTTTAGTTCATGTAAATTTGATGAGATAGATAGAAAATGTTTCCTTGATACTATTAATAAAATTTAACTATTATAATTGATAGTGAGAACCCGAAAGATTGGAGAAAAAAATGCACCTAATATAAAATAGTGGGTATTACTTTAATATCAAATCACTAAATTCACTCGAAACACAAAAAGCCACAAGTGACAAAGAATGACCCCTTGAATTCTTAAAACTTTTGGAAATTAATGAAAATCTACAAGTATCAACAAATGGGTTTAAGAATTAAAATAATATAATTGAAAGGTCACCATATATCAAATTTAGTGAAAAATAATATATTAATAGAAAAAATATTTTTATTTTATTTTAGATGAAGGGAAAAATGTACCATCAATTTTTGATAGATATTTTGGTAATTTAACTTTTAACGAGGTCTTTCCACTTTTAATATAATACTAGTGTTGGACCCGTGCATTGCATGTATGTGCCATGCTAATTTGTGTAGATAGAATAATATATATACATTCTCTAAAATTATGCAAAGTATATATGAAAATAAGCATATAAGATTTAGTAGACAAAATGTAATCACTGATTACAGTTCATGATTACATATATTTGGATAAAATTTGTCTGTAGAAATTTTCAATATATCTTAGCTTTCATCAATTATTTAATTAATATATATTTTAAGAAGAATCCGTAAAAAGTGACTACAATGCTCATAGATATAAAACATGAGATAAAGAAAATCATCAATGAAG
The DNA here is from genome assembly GCA_018107945.1 of Datura stramonium. NCBI lineage: Eukaryota > Viridiplantae > Streptophyta > Magnoliopsida > Solanales > Solanaceae > Datura > Datura stramonium. The sequence continues at coordinate 64,447 of JACEIK010004877.1, forward strand.
TTTAGCATTTATCTTCAATATGAATCACTCAAAAATAAGTGTGAGTTCTGGATGAAGTTAGTTGCATTTCTCGGTCATGGTCTCAGTGAGGGTTTCCAGGTGGATCCTCAAAAGATTACGATAGTCAAGGACTGGCCAAGACCCACTTCTCATCAGATATCAGGAGTTTCTTAAGCCTAGCCAGTTATTACCGATGGTTTATGAAAAGATTCTCCTCCATTGCCTCTCCTTTGACAAGACTAACTCAAAATAAGGTGAAGTTTTAGTGGTCTGATGCATGTAAGAAGATCTTTCAGGAGTTGAAGACTCGACTCACTAAAACCCCAGTTCGACTCTACGGAAGGTTCGGACGAGGGTTTGTGGTCTAGTGTGATGCCTCGAGTTGACCTTAGTTTGTTCTGATGAAACATGGTAAGATAATAACACGCCTCAGACAACTCAAGGTTCATGAGAAGACTTATCCGACTCATGATCTCTCGAGCTGGCAACGCTAGTATTTTCCTTGAAGATTTGGAGGCACTAGCTTTATGGGGTTCATCTTGAATGTTTTAACAAACCACAAGAGCCTATAGCATGTGTTCATTAGGGCCTAATCTATGTCGCCTGGTTAGAGTTGTTGAAAAACTACGACATGGTGTCTTATACCATCCGGGTAAGGCCAACATAGTAGCTGATGCTCCAAGTAGATGGTCTATGGGAAGTGTTGCTCATATTGGGGACAATAAGAAAGAGGTTTGGTTAGAGATGTTGGAGAGACTGGCTCGAGTTAGGTGTCAGTTGGTTGATTTAGCAGAAGGTAAAGTTGTGTCAAGAATAGGTCAGAATCTTCCCTGATGGTGGAGGTTAAGTCAAGTAGGATGAAGACCCAATTCTACTTAGGTTGAAGAAAGCGGTCTAAGAAAGTGAACGCATTCTCCAATGGTGGAGATGGTGTGCTCTGTTATCAGGGTTGTTTATATGTTCCAGTCTGAACGGTGCAGGCAGCGGATACTAACAGAAACACGCTGGTCTCTATCCACACCCAGGTACTTTACCAAGATGTACCGTGATCTACGGAAAATATACTAGTAGAAGGACATTGCAGAATTCGTGGCTAAGTATCCAAATTGCCAGTAGATTCAAAGTTGAACATTAGAACCTGGGGTATGAAATAGGATATTAGCATTCCCTATTGGAAGTGGGAAGAAGTGAACATGAACCTCATTACAAGTTTACCTCGTACGCGCTGATAACATGACTGAATTTGGGTGGTTGCAAAACGGATGGCTAAGTCAAGCACATTTCCTACCAGTTAAGACTACGAACTTAGTAAAGGAATATGCTAGACTATACATTTGGGGTAGTAGAATTTCCATGGAGTTCCCCTATCTATCATTTCAAATAGAGTGCTCGGTTCACCTCGCACTTCTAGAAAGTCATTCCAGAAAGGACTTGGAACTTAGGGTCAAGCTCAACACAACTTTTCACCCACAGAAAGATAGCCAAGTTGAGCGGAATATTCAAAATTTGGAGGATATATGTTGAGACTTTCTGATTGATTTCAAGGGCAGCTGGGATGATCACCTACCTCTCATCGAGTTTGCATACAACAATAGCTACCACTCCAGTATTAAGATGGCCTCGTTCAGTATTATATGAGTAGGAGGTGCAGATCTCCTATAAGATGTGGTTTAAGGTTGGTGATGATTCATTGATAGGACCAGATTCAGTATATGAGGCCATGTAAAAGGTTCAACTTATAAGGAAAGGCTGAAAGTAAACTTGGCTTCTACAAAAATCATATGCATATGTAAGAAGAAGGAAGTTAGAGTTTGTAGTGGATGATTGAGTATGTCTAAAAATTTCACCCATGAAAGGGATGATGAGGTTTGGGAAGAATGCAAAGCTCAATCCCAGTTATATTAGTCCTTCTGAATCTTGAGACGCATTAGCAATGTGGCTTATGAGCTAGGATTGCCTCACAGTTAGCATCGATGCACCCAATTCTTTAAGTGTCCTTGTTGAAGAAATGTATCAGTGACAGCCCGGCCTCAGTAATGCCTCTAGGAGTGTTGGTGTGAAGGACAACCTCTTTTATAAAGTTTCAGTTCATATCCTAGATGGGTCGGGTTCATAGGCGGGGAAAGAGTCTTCAGTGAAGGTCTTATGGAGGAATCGGCTAGTTGGGGAGCTACATAGGAAGCATAAGTAAACATGACAGCTAACTACCCTCACCTATTCCCTTCAGCTCAACTTTTTGCATCAGTACTAATTTCTCCACGATTGCACTCTGTTAGTTCCATACTCATAAGCTCTATTCATGTTTTAGTGTGCACTCTAGTTGCACAACTCAGTTAGTATGTCTACCTCAGTACGGAGTTAGTCACTCCTTCAGTAGTTATTTTACGGTCTTCAGTTTGGGATTGTAGCTCTATCCCCAGTCTTCTAGCTTACTTAGCCTTCATTCAAAATTATGAATGTTCTCCAAGGGTGAGATATTGTAAAACCCAAAAGTTCTTAGACCAACCCAGACTTGGAATGAAAAATCACAAAAGGAACCGAAAAATTGTCTTACAACGACTCAATCAATGAGTCATTATCAGTAACAAATGACCCCGTTGCGTGGGTCATGGATTAGCCCTCACAAATTCCTCCCCATATCCAATGAGCATTACAGCCCATTGCTTCAAAAACGCTTGAGTGGTTGTTTTGATTCGTTGGTAGCTTGATCGAAACCTATCAAACTTGTCTTCAAACAACGAGCCAGATGACGGGTTGTTGTTTGGTATAATGACTCGTTATGAGAGCCCGGCGGAAAGAAATCGAAGGGTTAGAAATCCCTCAAGTGACAACAGTTATAAACAATGACCCGTTGTTTCCTAACGACAGGTGATCTATCGTCAGTTGGAGGATATCCATAAGTTGTTCAAAACTCTTCCAATAACAACAAGAGGAACTAACGGATTATTGTTTCGTCTAACGAGTCATTTTTCCCATCCGTTGATCTAGTCCAATAGCTAAGATTTTCATACCTCGGACCAACGACACCAACGACTGGTCCCAAAGAGTCGTGGTCACAATCAATGACCCGTTGTGTGACCCATCAAGTCGGTACGGGTAGTTTTTCAAACTTCTTCTCGGGGGAAGTTTTCTAACTTTCTGCTATTTTAACTCCTAAACTACGTTGTTTGGGGGGATTTTAGAGGGAAATTAATGGGTTTGACCGACAGTTTCTTCTCATTTCTCTCCCACGCTCTGAAGACCAGTGTATAGAGTTCAAAGTCTTTCTCTCAAGCTAGGAGCTAGCGAATCCATCTTTTCTCAGATCTTCCAAGCTAATTCTCAGGGATTCTCCTTCAGGTATGTGAGAATCCAACAAGAAAATTTTCTTCATCCTTGTATCCCAAATTAATTATATAGAGATCTTATCAGTTCCAGCCCTGTAGAATACTAAAGGCTAGGGTTCTTCAATCAGTATATGAATTTCTCCATGTTAATAATTCTCTAAGTTTTCTCAGACTATCGCTAGTTTTCATTCATGCCTTGGGTTTATTTATACTATATATTTTCTAGCCCTGATATCGAGTATAATTTATGAGTAGAAATTCCATGACTTAAATTCTGGTTAGAAATGTTGTTTTATGATGATATTTTCACTTGGATTATGAATGTTAGCATATATGCTTGAATGGATAGTCTGTGCTTTAGTATTTTAAGTCTTAGTAATATTGTCAGTACTCTGTATATTCAGTAGTATTAGTTTATCAGCATGATTGTCGTTCTTTAGACTGTCATATCACTTTTAGATAAAGCGGATCTAACAAGTCTTAGAACACAGTTTCTTTCAGGTCCTTAGACTCTCAGGACACTTCAAATAAGTAGTTCTAACTTTGTCCTAGGACATCAGTTTTGAGCTATCAACCAGCTAGATATAATTAAGTTTTCAGTGGGAGTAGTACTTAGCACCGAGCGGGATGGGGTTCAGTGCATTTAAGTTCCCAAAATTACGTGTCACCGTTGGTTATTAGCCCAAATGGGCCCTATATAGTAATCACACAGCTCAGCCACTATACCTTGGCAAGGTACCATGGGCTCTCTTCGATGGGGTGTATACATCGAACTCTATGTCTAGCTCACGTGATTATATGCCGGTTATAAGCTCTCCCATAATACAGTGCAGTCATAGTCCCCAGTCTAGACCAGTCTTCCAGATTTTTAGGATTTGGTTATGATCTTCAGTTAGCTATTGGTTCTTACAGTATGTAAGATCATCGAATTTTTGTTCAGTATTTACGTTTTTATATGTGGTCATAGCACGTCATTCAGTACAGATTATGTATTTTTAGTTTTCTTATGTTTAGCTTATATCTCACATACTCAGTACCTCTAACTCCNATGTATTTTTAGTTTTCTTATGTTTAGCTTATATCTCACATACTCAGTACATCCAAAATACTGAATACATATTTTATGTACTATATCGTTTTATGATATACACTCAGGTACCCAACCTCAGCGCTGCAGCTAGTTTCTCTTGGTGATGCTCTACCAGCTTTCAGTGGTGAGTCCTCATTTGTCGAGTGCCGGAGTTTTATTTCAGTATATTCTTTTCAGTTTATTTTTCAGATATTAGAGTTAGCTGGGGGTTTGTCGCAGCAATTCATCATTTATTTTAGAAGTCTTTTAGATAATATTTGTAGATTCAGCTTGGGTTCCAGTGTTTGAACAGATCTTTATTATCGTTTCAATATTTGCTTATTTCTTTAGTCAGCTTCCGCTTAATATTATCTTTCAGTTGATCAGTCTTATTAGTATTATGCTTTTTCATGAGTTTGCTTGGGGTCACTTGTGATCCCGAGTAACGTGTCGCGTCAAGGGTGTAAACTCGAGTCATGATAATAACTTATTATTTGGGATCAGTATTGCATGTCTGCATAGCATATTATTTGTGATGCACACTTGCATAGTATATTATATATGGATCAGAGTTACACATCTGTATATATTATATATGGATAGGTATTGCATGTCTGCATGGAATATGAACCTCATGAGTCTCGACTATTCAACAAAGAAAGCAGGTGTATATAGAAATATGCATTGCATCTCATCTCATCGTCATTATCTTACATACTGATTTATAAATGTGATCTGGATAAGTGATTATAAAAATGACTTATTTTCCTCTTTGTTGGTTGAGTTGACTAAGATAACTGGTGTGTTATATATGGTTTTACCTTGATATGAAAATCTATAATAGTATCTGGTTTTGATATTGCTTTTTAATTGTTTTGATGTTGTTTTAGCTGCTAGCTCATCTTGATTAGAGGGTTTGTTCTGATATTTATGGCTAAGAGTAGGAAAGAGCAGATTAGGAACGATCCTCATCATCGCTTCATTTAAGGGTCAGTAGACAATATTGCTAAGTACATATGTTTTTTTGTACTCATCGTTGCTTTCTATACTTATGTCTTAAAGTTATGAGCTTGGTGCTAGCAGTAGGTGATCTTGCTTCAAGTTTGGAAGATTATTGAGAACGCCAGAGGTAGTTGTTTGGTTGTTCCGCAATATTCAAACTTCTCTATCTTTTATTTATAGCCTATCTTATCTTTTAGATAGTTGTGGTACTATCGGATCTTATTCATGTATTCTAGAACCTTTATACTTATATCACCAGCTTTTGATATTTTAGAGTGAATTTTTTTGACATCTCTATTTCTAATTTATGAAAACTTGATTAAGACTTTATTCTGTCATTCCTTACTTTTATTCCAAGTTTTGATAAATATTCAGTTAGAGTAAGATTGACTTACCTATTAATGATTTAGGATAGGAGCGATCATGACCTCAATTTTTGGGTCATTAAAAGTAAACTAGTGGGTCTTGTAAAATTATGTGTATTTAATAAGTATGTATTGACGTAAAATATATGCAGACATTTACTTATCAAAAAAACATGAAGATAAGCGATTTATAATGCAGTGTCATAGGATATTCTGATGCCTTATTTATGATCTATGATTTGCTCATAGGTAAGATTATATAAGAT
>JACEIK010004877.1:86993-112555 GCA_018107945.1 Datura stramonium
AGTCCAGTCCCTGTGGGATCGATACTTGGCTTACTTGAGCCATTTTACTACTTGTTCGACCACGTGCACTTGCGTGTAGTCATCCAGACCGACGAACAGGCTGCCATCTGATTAGGTAACAACTCTGCTTGCCCAACTGGTGGATGTTGTTGTAACTGCTCTTGTAACCTTTTCAACTTTCTCTCTAGAGCTTCCCTCCTGAGCAAATGTAGTTGGCGTTCAGGTTCCACCAAAGGTTCCACCAGCTCTCTATTCCTTGCAAGTTCTGCAAGGACAACCTGTTACTTGCAATATAGCAGACTAAGATCAAGTTTCTCAACACTTAAGGAAATTAAAATTTACATAAAAATAGAAAAATTCACTAAACTTCGCCAGTCCCCGGCAACGACGCCAAAAACTTATTGCTATCCAGAGCACGCACAAGCGTACGCAGTCATACAAGTAATATAGTGGCCCTTTTTAAGAGCTGGATGTCGAACCCGCAGGGACTGGACTTACTCAGCGAATTATCAAGTTCAAGTGCTAATTTAACCTTCACAAGTGTTGATTGTAGAAATTTCATAAAATTCTAATTTAATTTATGGGTGATCACAAAACATTCGAGAAACAATACAAGAAGAAACTAGAATTAAGGCCTAATAATCATGCAATGCTACAATTCACAATGGTTCGAGTATGAAAATTTGATGAGAATTTGGGGAAGAAGACCTTGAATCTCCCAAAAATCTCTCTAAGCTTTTGCATGAGAATGTGCATGCATAAAAGGGCTTAACTCATCTTATCTCACTTAGAAAAATATCCAAAACGACGTAGTTTAGGCCTTAGGAATTTAGGAATTACGAAAACAGCCTTATTAAAATGCAGGAAATTTCTGGTCGCCAGTCCCTACGAGGGACCTCACGGGTCATTGCCACAGGGCACGACTCGTGGCCATGGTCCGTTAAGTCCACTGTCCAAAACATCCAAGGGACCCCACGGGTGACTTCATGAGTCGTGAGGTCAGGCCATGACTTATGGTCACCTTCCATGGCCTACACTGCCCATCCCAACTTGCCAAACCTTCAAGGTAGACCATGGGTGACCTCACGAGTCGTCAGGTCTGACCACGACTCATGGTCAAGCCCGTGACCTCCTCACTCAGGCCTTGCCAAACCATGCTGAACATGAGTCACCTCACGACTCATGGTCACTCCTGACGACCCACCTCACGGGTCGTTCTGTGACCTAGTGCGAATTTTCAGTTTTTATCCATTTTTACTTTTGAGTCTGATCCTTAGGTTCCCGGGGTATAACAGTAAGTAAATTAAACGTGCATTTATACAAGTGGGAAGTAAACTGTATGAATCACTAAACATATAACTAAGCTAAACTATAATGACCCTATCTGAGATATACATATGTATTGACATGAAACTTTTATTGAAAACATTTACTAAAGTATAATCAAACTGATGCATAAGTGTCATGTGTTGTACATATACTGCAAACTGAAGCTATAAATAATAACATACACTGTACTGGCTATTTGCTGATAATTGAGTTTGAATCCTGCTAATCTGATTTAATTGAAGTCTGAAATTATACAGAGCTGAGCTGAATTGAGATCGTAGACTAAAGGAGACATTATTTACTATGGAGAGTCCCTGACTGACTAAGGGAAACATTCTCTATTATGGAGAGTCCCTGACTGACTAAGGGAAACATTCTCTGCTCTGGAGAGTCCCTGACTGACTAAGGGAAACATTCTATGCTATGGAGAATCCCTGACTGACTAAGGGAAACATTCTTGGCTATGGAGAGACCCTAACTGACTAAGGGAAACATTCTCTGCTAGGGAGAGTCCCTGACTGACTAAGGGAAACATTCTATGCTATGGAGAGTCCCTGACTAACTAAGGGAAAAATTATCCGCTATGGAGAGTCCCGATTATACTAGAAAATGGAGGTCACTACTCTGCCGTCATTCATCTAGTCTAAGTTATTTTAGCTAATCAGAGACATGAGCATTCAAATAACTACATCATACCAAATCCATTTTGAGTTGATTAAGGCTACTTTCTACTAAAAACAAGCCTGAAAGTCTAAAGGATCATTCTCATTCTTTATCATCATAATTCATATCATCATAGTCCTGAATCATAGTTTAAATCATACATTCTACATTCATGAGACATCAATAGGATCAGATCATACTTTAAACATATCCACCACATTTAATCCCATGTCCATAACATATGGTATATACCCTAGATTCATGTGAGATCCATGGCTCCCAAATCATACTTTACATAATCATAAACATGCATAAATTATGACGAACAGTGGGAGATTCTCATAACCGACATACCCCATACGAGCACACATGGAGCCCGCCTTGTAACCCTAGAGCTCCAAATCATACTTTAACACAAACCCGAAATCATAGTGAAGGCATATACATATTTCATATTCACCCAATCCCATAAGTTCTAATCGAATTTCAACATATATATTAACTCATATATTCTAGATTTATGGAACCCATATGATCGACTCATGCTTTAAACATATATAATGAGTTCACGATAAGAGCATGTGAATGTTAATGAAACCCCATTTCGAAATTTATGCCAAGCCATGGTGAAACTTCTAAAATCATGCTTTTCATATATCATGTACATAAATCGAGAAGATGTAAGTAACTTCATAAGAATACACGACTATTAACCATGACAGGCCTTAGAATTCAAGGAGAACATATGAGAATTCATGCATAAATTGAAACCCTAAAACATGCTTTTCTAGAATCAAGGGATTTGGGTTTTTAGTATAAAAATTTGAGGCACAAGGATGAAAGAATGTCCTTGTTGAAAACCCACATACCTGATTAGAAGGAATTCCCCACTTGAACTTCAACCTTGAAGCCCTTGAAGAAGCCCTACGTGATCTTTGAGTTTTGAGAGAGGGGAGGAAGAAGTGTTTGAGAGGGTATTTTGATGGAGTGAGGAGTTAGGATAGAAGGAACCCTTAAAAACGTCTCATCTTATACTCAAAATGGCGTAGTTTAGGATTTAGAAGCATAGGATTTTATGGAAACATCCTTGGAAATTCCCAATAAAAAATCTATCTGCCAGTCCCCACGAGGCACTCCACGAGTCGTGGGGTGGACAACGACTCATAGTGCCAAGTCATTGAGTGCATTAGAAAGATTCTAAAAAATTTCTCGAATCTACCAACGACTGACTTCACGAGTCGTTAGCTGTCTCAATGACTCGTGGCTCCTCCCGTTACCACTGAAGCGAACAATCCTGCTCTTCCTTCCCACGACTGTCATGATGAATCATTACTTGATACGATGACTCGTCCTATCCTCTCATTGTCACCACTGCCTAGGACCCCTTTTGAATTCTTGCATTCTTCCGATGATCGATGTAACGGGTCGTTGCCTGCCTAACGACTCGTCGGGTCATCCGTTGTCACTGAACCTCACTTGCACCTCTTGACTGGTTGCCACGAGTCTGACCACGACTCGTTGGGTCACCTAACGAGTCATACCATGACTCGTTCTGAGGTGAAATTTCCATTTTCCTTCTGAATTCTTTTTTTGAGTCTAGGGTCTGTTCTTAGAATCTTTCGGGGTGTATCATGACTCGAGAGGAGACCCGGATCGTAGACACAAGACAAGGGACCCCGAGAGACCCCAAGAGACCCCAAGTCAATCCATGGCATAAACATTCACTAACTCATTCTATAAGCATGAAGGAAACATAATATAAACTCAACGGAAGTCTAACTTAACATAACAACAGAATGAACATCTAAAGATGAATACATGTCTAAGTCTGATAAGCCTCTAATCTAGACGAGCTGATGGGACAACACCCCCAACTAGCTCAGAAATATTGAAACTGAAAATACGCTCAAGAGGAAATAACTAAAAAGTCTAGTCCTCGGAAGATGAGGACTCATCAACCAACGAGTGCTAGCTGCGATGAGGCTACAAACGGGCGGAACACGAGAACCCGATCCTGCATTATGAAATGATGCAGCATAGAAAATATGCAGTCATGCGTGGAATGTACCGCGTATGCAAGGTAACTAAAACTGCTAGAGAAATAATAGTCTTTTAAAACAAGTCATACATATATGATGGCCTTTGGGATAAGAATAAAAGTCAATATTCAAATTATGAAATCATTCATATTTTATACATGGTCATTCATAGTCTAAGATATCATGACTAAATCAAATGACTCAAGCTAAATCATAACATTTATATCAAAAATTTGAACAATGAGTCAAACCTTGCTTTTTAAACATGCATGCATAAGATAATTATCACGAGTATTAATGGATATGCAAACTAGAATGATATAGCGGCGAGAGACTCTTCACATAACTGACATACCATGATAGAGCTTACGTGGTCTGAGCTACTACACATCAAAGTGGGCAGAGCTATCCATAACCTTTCCGGGGCTACGCACGATACCATGATACCGATATCAAGCTCGGGCCAATCGGGCCAAGGGATAGCCTCACAAGGGAGGTCCCAATAATATAATAGAATCCAATACAACCTACATTGGCGCGTAGTTCTGGGGCATAGGGTAGTCAACCCTTAGTCCGCTCGGTGCTAGACTCTTCTCCCAAAACATGCAATGCTCTACATCTAATATAAATGCAAGCTCAACATCGTCTAGTGATGAAGCTCAACATGAAATCATGCATAAGATCAACATCGTGTAAAACGAAGCTTAATATTGTCTATTGACAAAGCTCGTGGCATCACGTATACACTAGACATCATATAAATATGAAACTCAACAATGTCCTTTCGACAAAACATAGAACAAAATCATGCATAGACTCAACATCATGTAAAATGAAGCAACATTGTCCTTGACAAAGGTTGACAATAACATGCATAGCAATTAAGGATTTACGCATAGAAAAGGCTTTACTTTGAAACATACCACAAGCTCAAAGAATAGTGGGAGCCTTTACTCCAAAATCATGTGGTAAGGCTACTTTAGAATTATCACTTCATCATTATCAACATAAGGGCCTTTCCCAAAAACCTTTCGTGCTTGAACCCATTCAAATCATTTGGAAATCATTATAATTTGGGAGATTTCACTCCCAAACAGTAATAATGTCAATTCAAGAAAATCATCACTCATGCTCATCATTGGGCACTACCCAAAGCTCCATCATACTTGATACCTACTTAATCTTCTTTGAAAACATTATCAAAATCGTGGGTAAGGTTGGAAACATGCTTTTTATCATGTACTCCATCATCATACAGCCTATTAGGAACTACACACACATGGATTTTTAGATTTAGATTTTTTAAAAACAATTTTGGTAAAAAATAAATTAGAATAGAATCCGTCCAAACTTAGTAAATCACCAATATAAACTTAATTTAATCATATCTATGAGTAGAAAAGTAAGAATCATGCAATCAAATGAAGACCTATACTTGATCATTACAATCAAATCACAAATTGATAGGGAATGGGCATGGTGTGAACACCCACTCCATAGCCTTACATACCCGGGAATGAAGAATTCTAACCTTCCTAATTGCCCGGCTAAGATTTCCCTTGAAAAACAGGAAATTCTCCTCAATTTCTTCCCTTCAAAACTTCAACCTTGCATGCACACGAAGAAATGGACTAAGATGGGTTTTTCTCTTTGTTTAAAACCCTCTGTCTGAAACTCAAAACGACATAGTATAGGCCCTTATAAGTTAGGAATTACGGAAAATCCCTTATTGAAATTGCTAAAAATAGCGCTAGGGGTCCTAACGGACTGACGGCGACTACTCGTTACTAGGGCACATGATCGGTTGTTCACTGTACCGTGAACTACCTTGTCATTCATGAAGAATCATTTGGCTTGGTAACGACCTCTTAACTGAGGTCGTTAGGACTGAAGACGACTCGTTAGGTACCATCCGTTAAGTACAGGAATAAGCTTTACAATCTTTCTCTAGGACCTCCCACAGCGACACTGCGGCTTCGTGGTGTGACAACTAGTCGTTACATCGCAGCGAGGACCCCGAGTCCTTCATCATCTCGGGCCTTCCCCCATGGGTCTTGACGACTTGTTAGGCCTCCTCACGGGTCGTTGAGTGACCCGTTCTGCAACTCACGCAACATTTTCCAATTTTTCCTCTGATTCACTTAAATTAGATTCTTGAGTTCTAGGGGTATAACAATATCTTCCTCTGGAACATTCGTCCTCAATGTTTGAAACAAGAAGGAAACAGAAACAAGACATTATCATGCTCCAATACTAATTATTTTAATCTAAATTTCACGGAATGACACCTCAGAAAGAACCACATAGCTAAACTAAATTCGGACATCACATACGACATCATATATAACCAATTCAAACTTAACGCACATGAATTGAACATGGAAACTGACTAGAATTAGACAAAAACCGATACCTCAAGTTTTAACTGAGCCAGTAGAGAACAAATGTAGGTATCTAGCCATCATATCCGCCGGCCTCATGTAGCTCCTTGACATGATTCCTCCATAAAACCTTCGCTGGAAGCTACCTCTTTGTTCCTCGGCCTTCGAACTTGTCGATCAAAGATTTCAACGAGAATTTCCTCAAAGTGAGATTGTCTTTCACACAACTGGTTTGTCTATCGGAACCACCAAGGCTGGATCACCCAAGCACTTCTTCAAAAGCGATACATGGAACACGGGATGAGCGAAGCCAGTGCGAAGCAAGTCAACTCATACGCCACCTTACCTACTCTTCTCAAAACCGGTAAGGACCAACATAGCGGGAATGAGTTTACCTTTCCGAACCGCATGACTTCTTTCATAGGAATACCTTTAAAAACACCGGTCGTCTACATCAAACTCCAATTCTCTTCTTCTCCCCTTAATGTCTGATTTTGATGACTTTGAGCGGTTTCAGCTTGATCCCTTATCAAGCTGAACCTTCATCATCGCCTCATGAACCGATATGGTCCTACCACAGCTGCCTCACCAACCTCAAACCATCCAACTGGGAGATCTACACCTTCGCCCATAGAGAGCCTCGAACGATTGCCCTGGATACTAGAGTGGTAACTATTAATATAAGCAAACTCGATCAGGGAAAATAGTCATCACAACTACCTTTGAAATCCATAACACATGCCCGCAACATATCCTCAAGAGTCTGAATGGTTCGTTTCGCTTGGCCGTCCGTCTGAGGATGAAAAGCTGTGCTTAGCTTAACCTGAGTCCAGTCCTTTTTTGAAACGAAGCTAGAATTGAGAAATGGCCCGAGTACCTCGGTCAGAAATAATCGACAAGGGCACTCTATGAAACCAGGCAAATCCCGAATATACAACATGGCATAATCATCTGTTGAATCCATAGTCTTGACCGGTAGGAAGTGTGTAACCTTGTCAACCTGTCACCACTACCCAAATGGAGTCGTATTGGCGGCGAGTATGAGGTAGACACATGTGAAGTCCATATTGATTTCTTCCCACTTCCAAGTGGGGATGGCAATATCTGAAGTACACCTCGGGTCTTTGATGCTTTCGACTTTTACTTGTTGATTGTTTGGAAATTTTACTACGAACTCCGCAATATCCCTTTTCACACCATCCCGCCAATAGATTTCTTGCAAATCCCGATACATTTTTGTGGACCATGGATGAATAGAATATCTGGTACTATGTGCCTCATGCAATATCCGAACTCTCAAAGTATCGACGTCCGGAACATATAATTCGGCCTGGTATCGTAGCACACCATATCCCCCTTGGGAGAAAACCTCCACTTTTTGATTCTGCGCCGCCTCCTTCAGCTTCCTCAACATTGGATCCTCATCTTGCTTGGATTTAACATCAACTACCAAAGATGATTCCGACCCGTTATATGACAACACCGCCATCGGTCGAGTGATCAATCTAACTCCCAGCCTTGCAAGCCGGTGAACATCTTTTTCACCAACTCTTTCTTCCCTAATCCACATGGGGGACACTCTCCATTGAGAGTCTACTAAGTGCATCCGCAACCACATTAGCCTTGCACGTTGTAAAGGAAACTCATGTCATAATCCTTAAGTAACTCCAACCACCTCCTTTGCCGATGATTTAGATCTTTGTGGGTGAACACATATTGCAAGCTCTTGTGGTCCGTAAATACATCTACATGGACCCCATACAAGTAATGCTGCCATATCTTCAATGTGAACACCCTTTGCGGCCAATTCAAGATGTCCGTGGGTGGGTAATTCTTTTCATGCACTTTCGGCTATCGAGAGCCATAAGCTATCACCCTCCCATCTTTGCATCAACACACACCCAAGTCCAACTCTAGAAGCCTCACAATACACCACGAAACCATCGTTACCCTCAGGTAGGGTCAATACTGGTGCTGAGGTAAGTCAAGGCCTTCAACTCTTGGAAGCTTTTCTCACAAGACTCCACTGAAACTTCACCTTCTTACGGAGTCACTTGGTCAAAGGCGGCCAATGGATAAGAAGCCTCCACAAACCTTCGATAGTAGCTAGCTAGGCAAGAATCTCTAGATATACGAAGATTCACCGATGGGGCCAATTCTTCATCACCTCCAATTTTCTACGAGTCTACTTTTATGCCTTCGCTAGACACACCATATGGCCAAAGAATGCCATGGAGTCCAACCAAAACTCACACTTGTTGAACTTGCATACAATTGGCGGTCCTTGAGGTATGGGCACTACTCTCAAGTGAGCCGTATGCTCCTCTCGCTACGGAAGTATACCAAGATGTCATCGATGAACGATCACATGAACATGTCCAAATATTGCTTGAGCACACATTTCCTTAGGTCCATAAAAGTCCTAGGAGCATTCGTTAGTCAAAAAGACATCACTACAAACTCATAATGACCATACCGTGTCCTAAATGCCGTCTTCGGGATATCACTCTCCCGAATGCTGAGCTGATGATACCCAGATCACAGAATCTATCTTAGAGAAACACTTAGCACCCTGAGCTGATCGAACAAATCATCGATCTTGGGTAGGGGTACTGTTCTTGATAGTGACTTTGTTCAATTGTCGATAATCAATGCACATACGAAGGGAACCATCTTTCTTCCGAACAAATAATGTTGGTGCGCCCCATGGAAGCGGCTCGGTCTAATGAAACCCTTAACTATGGAAATCCTTTGCTGATCCTTCACTCTTTTAGCTCGGCCGGAGCCATCACATAGGGAGGAATAGATATAGTTGCGTATCAAAAGAGTCAATACAGAAATCAATCTCCCCCTCGGGATAATACACGGCAAATCAGTAGGAAAGACCTCACGGATACTCAGGTACTACTGGAACTGACTGGATAATCGCAGGGTCTCCGGACTCCACGTCCTTAACCTAACTAGATGGTATAAATAACCCTTCGAAATCATCTTTACGGCCTTAATGTAGGAAATAAATCTACCTACAAGTGCAAGCTTGAACTACCCTTCGATTATAAGACTAGCTCACCCAGGAATCTGAACTCTACTGATCAGGTCCTGCAATTAATGGAAGCATAACAAGCATACAACCAATCCATGCCGAATAACATTGAAATCGGTCACGGCTAACTCTATCGAGATCTCTTGAGGTGACCCTATGGAGAACCAAGATCGGAAATCTTTATACACACCGTCTAGCTATAGCGAGTCACCTACTGGAGTAGAAATCGAGAAGGATTCTGACAAGACATTGGGACTAACTCCAAAGCTACTGGCTACATAAGGTGTCACAAAGGCCAAGGTGGCCCGTGGATGTAATAGAGCATATAGATAAACATGGAAGATTTCATTAAATACCATTAACCACATCACAGGAGACCTCACGCTCACGGCCCGGGATGCTGGGGGCATAGAATACGTTACGCGCTGACCGCAAAGCTGCTGGTAGATGCCCCCTGATGTGCTGAGCGAGGGTTGGGCTGCTGAGCTAGAAGATGGGCCCACAACCCCAACCTGATCCTGTCACGCTGTTGGCCAATCTCTAAGCATGTGTTCGGGTTGCGCATCAAAGCATGCACGGAACCTATGAAGCCTTGCTGTATTCCTCGGCCATATCTACGACAAGCTGGAACACCTAAATCTGCAGGCCTGCTGCTCTGACCCCTCGATCCTAATGCTCGTCCTCTCTGATCATGCCTAGGCCGAGATGGCACACTGAAATTTAGGTGAGCTGGGGCGGATGATCTCTAGTGGGTCCTAAGTGGTGCCCAACTGCGGGACCTCTCTTTTGGGAGAACTACTGGTCGTCAGTCCTGGCCCTCTTGGCCTCTCTCTCTCTCATATGTGCTGCCTCCATCTGTTGGGCGTACAACACCATCTGAGGGATGTCCATATCCTGATGGAGCATAGCAATCACATGAGTCCTTAGCCAAGTAACCTGCTACCCCGGTACATGAGCATTTTGCTCACTCGCGCCCTCTGGTCAGCCACTAACTCGGAGCATATTTCGATAGGCGAGTGAACTCAAAGATATTGGCTGCCTGTCAAGCTCTCACTGCTTCAGATTTTTGAACCATTTGCTACTCTCTCATCTCCCGAGGAAGAGCTGATCTAAGAATGCAACATGGAACTCTTCCCAAGTGGCTAGACCTGCTCCCGGCAACTCTGTTGTCCTTCCATAATGGAACCATATACGCGCAACCTCCTTCGTAATTCGGAGGCCAACTCTACGCACTCAACACTTCTCACCCCCATAACCTGGGTGATCTTGACGGTCTCATCAACGAAGTCATGTGGGTCCTCCTACGGATCCCCAAGTATTACGGCGGAGTTCATCCTCAAGAAATCTGACTCGAGCCGCAGCTGCATTTCCAATCGTGGAATATGCGCGACCCTCTTGATTGACTGAGCGGTCAAGGCCTGCGCAAGAATCTGGATAGCAGCTCGGAACTCAGCGTGGGCGGCCGGCTCCGGTACCTGAGGCTCCTAAACTGGTAGGACACAAACGTGCCCACGACCCGTGCCATCCTCGTGGCCTTCACGAGTCTGTTCTCCTTCAATTCGTCCTTCGAGGAGCCATTTACGCAATCGCGAATAACATGAATTAGAGGGATAGAAAGACTCTTTATCGCACAACGTAGATTATGAAATATGGGAACATTTCCTAAAATGTTTCATAGCCTCTTCTTCATAAGTGTGGAGAGATTCACATTCATTAAAAAGACACTACTTAACGCATCTTTCGGACTCCCCAGGACACTTCAAACCTATTGCTCGATACCAAGTTTTCCACGACCCAAGAGGAGACGGATTCGTAAACGAGGGGACAAGGGACCCCGGCGAGAGACCCCAACTCAGCTCATGGCATAAGCATTCATAACTCATTCAATAAGCATGAAGGAAACATAATATAAACTCGCGAAAGTCTAACTTGTATAACAACGGGAATGAACATCCCTAAAGCGAATACATGTCTAAGTACGATAAGCCTCTCATCTAGATAAGGCGTGGGACAACACCCCAACTAGCTTAAAATATTGAAGCGAAAAATACGCTCAAGGTAACTGAAAGTCTAGTCCTTGGAAGATGAGGACTCACCAAACAAGCGGTGCTAGCTCACGAGTAAGCGGCTACGAACGAGTTGAACACGAGAACCCGATCTTTGCATCATGAAACAATGCGGCATAGAAAGTATGCGGTCGATGCACGTGGAATCTGAGTATGCAAGGTAAGTAAAAGGCGCTAGAGAAATAATAGTCTTTTAAAACAAGTCATACATATATGATAGCCTTTAAGGATAAGAAAAAGATCACAAGTATCCATTATGAAATCATTCCTATTTTATACATGGTCATTCATAGTACGAATATCATGACTAAATCAAATGACTCAAGCTAAATCGTAACATTTATATCAAAAGCTGAACAATGAGTCAAACCTTGCTTTTTAAACATGCATGCATGAGATAATTATCACGAGTAATGGATATGCAAACCCGAATGATATAGACGAGCTTCGTTACATAATGACATACCACGATAGAGCTTACACGTGGTCGACTATTACACTCAAGTGGGTAGAGCCGTCCATAACCTTTCCAAGGCTACACACGATACCATGACTGTCGATATCAAGCTCAAGGGCCAATTGGGCCAAGGATAGCTCACAAGAGGTCCCAATAATATAATAGGAACAACCTACGTTGGCGCGCAATCTTGGGGCATAGGGTAGTCAACCATATCCCGCTCGGTGCTAGACTCTTCTCCCAAAACATGCAATGCTCTACATCGTATAAATACAAGCTCAACATGAAATCATGCATAAGATCAACATCGTGTGAAATGAAGCTTAACATTGTCTGTGAAAAAGCTCATTATGGCATCACGTATACACTAGGCATCATATAAATATGAAGCTCAACAATGTCCTTTCGACAAAGCTTAGAACAAAATCATGCATAGACTCAACATCATGTGAAATGAAGCTTAACATTGTCCTTGAAAAAGCTCGACAATAACATGCATAGCAATTAAGGATTTACGCATAGAGAAGGCTTTACTTTGAAATATACCACAAGCTCAAAGAATAGTAGGAGCCTTTACTCCAAAAATCATGTGGTAAGCCTACTTTAGGAATATCACTTCTTCATTATCAACATAAGGGCGCCAAAAACGTTATCGTGCTTGAACCCATTCAAATCATTGGAAAACATTATAATTTAGGAGATTTCACTCCAAAAAGCGAATAATAAAGTCAATTCAAGAAAATCATCACTCATGCTCATCATTTGGTACTACCCAAAGCTCCATCATACTTGGAGTCTGCACTTAATCTTCTTTGAAAATATTATAAAAGTCATGGTAAGGTTGGAAACATGCTTTCATCATCCTACTCCATCATCATATTATTCTATTAGGAACTACCCAAATGTGAGCGTTTTAGATTCAAATTTTTTTTTGAAAACAATTTTAGAAAAGAAATTAAGAATAGAATCCGTCCAAGCTCGATAAATCACCAATTTCAACTTAATTTAATCATACCCATGAGTAAAGTAAGAATCATGCAATCAAATAGGAGCCCATACTTGATCATCTGTAAATCACAAATTGATAGAGAATGGGCATGGGTATGGAAGGAAGCACCCACTCATAGCCTTACACACACGGAAATGAAGAATCTTAACTCCTCCTAATTACCCAGCTGAGATTTCCCTTGAAAACCTTGAAATTCTCCTCATTTTCTTCCCTTGAAACCTTCAACTTTGCATGCATGAATAAATGTCCTAAGATGGGTTTTCTACCTTAAAACTCTTCTATTACGAGCTTAAAAACGACGTAGTATAGGCCGTTAGAACTTAGGAATTACAGAAAAAGCCCTTATTGAAATCGCTAAATATAAGCGTAGGGGTCCTAACGGACAGGCCGGCGACTCGTCACTAGGGCACACGTGCATTGGTTCACCCGTCAAGTGCCTTTGCCCTGCGTCATTCATGAAGAATCATTTGGCAGTAACAGCCCTTCTAAAGGGTCGTTAGGATCGGCAGCGACTTCGTTAGGTACCATCAGATTAAGTACACTCGATAAGCTTTACCATCTTTCTCTAGGACCTCCCCACAAGTGACATGATGACTCGTGGTGGCCCGGCCACGAGTCATTACATCACCCGTGAGGACCTCGAGTCCTTCATCATGTCAAGCCTTCCCAGGTCACTTGGCGACTCGTTGAAGCCACCTCGCGGTTGTTAAGTGACCGGATTACGCATTTACTACAACATTTTCCAGTTTTCTCCGATTCACTTCGAGGTCCGATTCTTGAGTTCTCGAGGTATAACAGGGTGTTACATCACCCAAGCAGGTTAGAGAATTTCCGGACTGAACGGGGAATGAGCTAACGATGAAGCGCATTGGATCACCCAAACCTATAATCATGAGATGATATAGCATAGAGTATGCGGTCGATACATGGAATGTATTGAGTATGTCGAATAAATAAAACATGCTAGTGAAATCCAATGAAGAGATCATGAATTTAGATAATATAAAACATAAGATGTTGGTCATAAAAGCTGAACATTAGGGTTGGCTTCTAAAGCGTAACATAAAGAAGAATATGGTACATTTTCACAAATAAAACCTCGTAAAACATGTTTTGAGCCAAAATACCATCGAGTCAGCCAATATCGCAAGGCATGAACATAATAATATATACAGAAATTAAGGAACAATGAGAGATTGTTATAACTTAACATACCCCACATGAGCATACATGAAGCCCGACACATAAAACAATCATGACAGAGCATGGACCAGGATCAAGACATGGGACCTAGAGCCAGGAAGTACTCAAAGTCAACCCATGGAACATGCATAGCAATTTCAAGAGCATAACTAAAGTGGAAAGTTAAAGCACATCATAAATAGAGGAAGTTTGAGTATATAAATCAAAAGATCATAAATGGAGTTAATAATAGTCAAAGCTGAATCATCTACATAATGTACGATAAGCCTCTAAACCTTCTGATGAGTAATGGGACAACACCCTAACTAGCTCACTAGAATTTGAAAACTAAAATAAATCAAAAAGCTAAGCTAAAACAATACAGCATAGAGTATGCGGTCTATACTTATAGGCAATCTTACAGTATGCAACATAAAAGTAAAAACGAACTAATAAAATACATAAGAGCTCATGAGAGTTGGACAGTTCAAAACATGAAGTGATAATCATAATTTAAATATAAGGATCAACTTTCAAAACTATTCATAAACTAGTCATAAATGTATTCATAAGAGAAGGCTTGTAGAAACATAACTTAGGACAAAATATCATAGTCATGAACAGAGCATAAATGCGTAGCTTAACGGTGGGAGACTCATCATAACTGACACCATCATGAGAGATCTTACATGATGCCCCAACACTCATACTTAAGTGGTTAGAGCCTTCCTAACCCATGCTAAGGCAAAGGATACTGACATGGCATGATCACTAAAGGTAGCATGAGTATAGTCCTATGTTGGCATGTAATTTTGAGGCTTGGGTTCTCGGAGACCCCCTCGACCTACTTGAAGCTAGATACTACTCCCAAAATATGCGCACATGGCTCATGTGAAATCATGAAACATACTTGAAGTACATGGGCTAGCTAAAATCATAAGATACATAAACATGCTTGAAATTCGTGAACTAGCCATGAAAAAGGCCCATGAGTCGGCCATAAATATAAACATAGTACTTGTAAAAGCTATGCATACTTGAGAAAATTATCATACTTGAAATTCATAAGTTTATGGAGAATTCTTGTAAAAATCATACATCATGATCATAAAACATAACTTAAATCTTGAGAGTTAATATCATAAGAAAATAATGGGATTTCAATAGAAGGAGATTTAACCACTAAAGTTCATAATTAAGCTTGATAGTAATTTCATGTAAGACTTGATAGAAATATAAAACCCTAATCATGGAATCGTCAATTCGATCAAGATAGCTAAACCTATAGGAGAATCATGGAGGAATTTTGTCACTCCCCACCTTGGGAGGCATGGCGGCACATGGTGCCCTACTAGGACTGAGCCGGCTTGGCGGGCTTATGCCTACGGTTCATGACCAACACTAAATCTCCAAATCACGAAAACAAGGGCTATATCTAGCCTCTAAACACAGCCCTCGGCCGGCAAGGCCTTATAGCCACCTGTAAAAGAAAACAACTACCCCAGCAGAGAGAGATGATAGGGAATCTTGTGGACCCGACAGACTACCGTGATGTCAAGTTATGACTATAAAGTAAATCAAGAACTAAACTAAGCTATGTGGCCTACAAGACCGCTATCTAAAAACTAAACGCAAGGCTACGACCAACACATAAGACAAAGCATACACAGGCCCCACACGACCATCCAATAGCCAACCATAGGGAATATGAAATAATCTACAAGCTTGTAGGAATGATATATTGGTCGAGAAAGGGCCTACTAAATGCTTTATACACAAAGAGAGTCAATCTTCTAACTATGAGCTCTGGAAGAAAGGGCCGACTGCACTGCTAATCCTGGCTGAAAACTAGGAAGGTCCCTGATCCTCGTCTATTGCACCTAAAGGCATGTAATGTAGCACCCCAAGAGGGTGTCAGTACAATATGTCTTGAATATGTAAAGGCGATAGCTGTAAATAGCGAATGAACTGAAATGAAACAGTAACTTTGAAAGGAAGGGATAGAAATACCTGAATAGCTAAACTGCTTACAGTCTAATCTAACTAATAATAACGCAACAAAACCTTCTTTGCACCATAAGTACGAAGTTTAACCATCAAGATAACCTTACATCAAGGCTATAAGGCCTGATACCACTAGTCTATGCATTTATAAGATCATATTACGAGTCATCGGAACGTGCGTTACAGTCCCAAGCCCCCTAACCATCCGCCCAATACATTTGTGGCAACAATGTCCGGGTGGACACACGATATCGATATCGCACCCGGGCACTAGGCTCGACGGGGTGTAATGTGAGTGCTACGTCAACATAAAAAGTAGTCCAGCCATGGAATGAACTGTGAGAACCTTGGACACCATCTTCATCACTTACGGACGGCATACCGCTCCTTGGAGCGACATCATCTCTCCTGGAGGAGTAAACGCGGCCATTAACCACAGGGTTGGTCGAGGAGAAAGGCTATACGGTGTAAGTCAATCCCCAAACTAAACAAGGAATACGATCTCACCTAATAACAACAGCTAGCCATAATAATATGTGCTTCTGATCTTTTTGTTGGGATTCAGTGAGGATTTTAATACTAAAAGAACTAACTTGATGATACATTTGCCTTAACATACTTGGATCGTAGATTTTAGATTGGAGTTTTGAGATTTTCAATCCGTATTTAATAGCTTTTTCCAACTATAATCGTATTACTGGGAGAATGAGGCTAGTTTCAGTACTAAATTCAGAAAAAATGATAAATTTCTATAAAAATATTAACTATACATCAACTTAGCGAACAAGGTCAACGTATAATTTCTAAAATGTTTGCAGAAGGAGAAATGCTTACTCGAAGCTTTGTGATCGTATAAGAAATGATAGTTTGGAGCAATTTGCAAAAACTTTTGTTCGGCGGGATTTCGATTTGCCGGGAGAATTTGGCAAAATAACTCCGTAGTAATGCTCTGCGGGCTTAAACTTCAATATTCGAAGTTAATTTGAATTCGAGCGGCATTTCGTAGCATAAACGGATGAAAATTTATTAATCTCCTTGTGTTTCTCTCTCCCTCTCTGGTTGTGTGAACTACAAAAAATGAAATGAAATGGCGAAGTATATACTTGTTGGGAGGTGAGGGGGTGCCCCGCGACGCCTAAGTGCGAGAACCAGCCGCCGCGGCGGCGGCCCCTATAGCGCCCGGTGTTGTACGCCGCGTTGGCAAGTACCCTGCCGGCTGGTGTGTCGCTGGCCTTGGCGACCTCGCCTCACCCAACCTGCTTCCGAGGCTTCCCTACATGCTTCTTACACTCTTTATTTATCCAAAAATTCACGTGTACGCTTACTAATCGCTGAATTTTTTCGGGGTGTAACAAATTCAACAATACCCAATAAAGCCCTAAAAATTTGAGATTAGGGCATGGGGAATAGGAGATCATAGTTTCCAATTGGAGAAGAGGTATGAGGGTGGAAGAACCCCTCATTGATGAACCCATCCTTGATTCCTGATTTTTGACTTATCTTGAAACTCAATGAGAATTGGAGATGATGAGAGTGAAGAACCCTAGATTGCTCTTGCTAGGCTTGAGAGGTTTTGATCTTCTAATTAGGGTGATAGGTGTAGAATGAAAGTTCTAAGGTGAATATCCCCCTTAAAGAACTCTCTTCCAGGCCTAAAACGATGTAGTTTAGGATTTAAGAGCTTATAAATTACGAATACCTTAGTTGTTAGATAGGAAATTTCATTCTACCAGAAGCGACTAGTTCTAAGATGACTTCTCGTAAAGTGTTGTGGTGAACCTGGTTGGAGTAAATGATGATCATTTGACTGCAGTCTGCCGATTGTCAAAAGCATTTCCCCAAATGATAGTCATTTGTGACCCATTAGGTCCAAGCTTGATAAGTCACTTGGCTTGACTTCGTTAGGGGAACATTATGATCTTTTCAAATGATGAATCATTTGGCGACGGCTCATTAGGCAAATGATGAGTCATTTGATGACTTTCATTGGGAGCATTTTGATCTTTTCAAATGATGAGTCATTTGGTGAATTGTTAAGTCAAACAATGAGTCATTTGATGACTCATTCTATGATAAGTGCTTGAATTTTCCTATTTTCTCCATTTCAACTCTCGAGATATGATCTTAGGAACTATTAGGGGGTGTTACATTATCTCCCCCTTGAGAACATTCATCCTCAAATGTATATTAGGCATACTAAAGGGCTAGGGAAGGAACTACAATCCCAAAAATGGACAACTAAAGTTGAAAACTAACGGAGTGATTGACTCTGATTGAAATACATGATTGAACTGAATTCATGAAACATATATGAAGCAAGGACATGAAAAAAACTGAATAAAGTACTAAGGAGGAAACTAATAACTCATGCTCGAACTGGCCGGAAGGGGAAAAGATGTGGGTATCTATCCATCATATACGCCGGTTATCCACGTAGCTCCCTCAACAATTGATTTCTCTACAACAATTTCCACGAAGCTACTTCCTTATTTTCAACTTTGAACCTGACGATCAATGATCTCAACTAGAACCTCCTCATAGTGAAATCCTTCACACCTACATTATCCACCGAAACAACTAGGTTTGGGTCATCGTGCACTTCTTCAACAAAGATACATAGAAAATTGAGTGCACCAAACCTAACTCTGATTTGGTAGCTCCAACTCATATGCCATATAATCCAACTCGCCACGAGAATCCTGTAAGGACCAAAATTTTGGGGACTAAGCTTCCCTTTATTTCCTAACCTCATCACTCCATTCATAGGAGACACCTTCAGAAATACCCAATCATCAACCTCGAACTCAAGTTCTCTTTATCTAACATCCGCATAAGATTTCTTGTGACTTTGAACTCTTTCGGCCTTTCTCTAATAAGTGAACTTTCTCCAAGGCCTCATGAACAGAATGCAGCTGATCAATATAGCCTTACCTACCTTGAACCATCCTATAGTTGACCTACACCTTCACCCATAAAAAGCCTCAAACGGAGCCATCGAGATCTTTGGAGTGGTAGCATTGTGTAGGCAAACTCAATAAGAGGCAAGTTGATCATCCCAACTGCCCTTGGAAATCAATCACACATGCTCTCAACATGTCCTCAAGAGTCTGAATGGTCAACTTGACCTGACCATCTATCTGTGGATGAAAAGTTGTGCTAAGGGTTTTTGAGTATGAGGCCCCTTTGAAACAACCTCCAAAGCGAAATTGGCCAGGTACCCCTATATGAGATAATGGACAAAGTTTCATACAGGTGAACTAACTCCCCAATGTACAATCTAGCATAATTCTCAACTGAATCAGTAGTTGTGAATGGTAAGAAATGGGCAGATTTAGTCAGCTTTGTCCACAAATCACCCATAAAGAGTCATAGTGTCGGTACGAGGCAAGCGAGTAACATTCCCACACCCCGAAAGTTGTATCGGATGACGGACGCATACATATGTATATCGAGAGTTTTAGAGTATGACACATACGGGAAAGGCTCAGGGATGAATGAAAGAGCACAGAATTGAGCGAGCGGGAGGCTAGGGACCCAGAGGCCCAGGCGCTTAGTCTTGGCCTTGATGGGAAACTTGGCGCTACGGGCATTTGTGTCACGCCTGCGCCGCAGTGTAATGAGTGGCGTGTCGCCCCCATGTTTTGGTGCTATGGCGGCGCTCCACGCCTCCCCTGCCACCGACCTCCCAAGTATATATAGACCCTTCACTTTAATTGAATCATTTTCCAAGTATATTTTGATGGTAAGAAGCGAGGAAATCAATCGTTTTCATCCCGATTATGCTATCAAACACACCGTCAAAATTCAAATTAACTTTGGGTATAAGTTTAAGGCCACAGGGAGCATTACTGCGAAGTTGGTTCATGAAATTCTCTGGCGAATTGTAGCCTGGCGAGCAAAAGTTTTGGAATTGGTTCAACCTAATTTCTATACGATCACAGGCTTCAAGTAAGCATTTCTCCCTTCTGGACTTTTGTGAAATTATGAGTTTTCGATCATGTTCCGTAAAGTTGGAATGTAGTTAATATTTATATATAAAGTTATCATTTTAAAGTTATCATTTCAAGCCGAATTTGGTATTAAAATTCGTCTCTTTCTTCCAGTATAATGGTTACAATAGGAAAAAGCTGACGAATCCAAGTTGAAACTCGTCAGTTATCTGAGAAAAAATAGTTGAGGTATGTAAGGCTTAACCCTCGGCAAGTATACTCGTCGTACAGTGTTACGACTCATGTTCTAGAACAGAAATGACGATTTCATATACTATAAATAGCTTCTACCATTGGATTGTGTTTAGACGTGTTGTAAGTAGTTGTTGCTATTATATAGAGATAAGACATGCTATGATTAGCTGCTATCAGTAGATTACAATTATATAGGTTCTAGTTAGCTTCTAGAGAGCATATATAGATTATATTGTAGTGTCTCTTATCGAGAAGGAACATGTTAGGTGTGATATGCACTACAAGCCTCCCAGAAGCTCTTCTATTCTCTAGTTTGTTGTATTACTAGAATTGTATGTTTAATTGCCAGGTCCAGATCTTAGAAGCTCGTGAATAGTTATTGAGTAGTGAGTTGAATTGCATAGGTATGACTGGGTTATACAACTACTAGTTTGGTACCTGGGTTGCCAAAAAAGCACGCCCGAGAGCCCGTGACGTACCCGTATGACCTAGGCCCAGAAATATAGATAGAATAATTATACTTTAGAATCAGTGACGCTAGGGTTGCCTAGTGCACCAAGTGACAACCTGCCATTCTATCAGCCATTACAAGAGGTTGTCAACACTAGTTGACTTAGCAGTTATTATACAGGTTGCTAGGAAGCCAGCCAAGTCGTCCAGGTCAAATAGGCCCGTGGGTACCCCAAGGACGGGGACCCTATCAGCAGTTAGAGGCTAAGCCAACACCCCAGCTAGTTTTTATAAGGTACTTAGGTACAGATTGCCAGGAGTGACTAATCCTAGATAAACTTGCCTATAAGGTTAAGAATTGCCCAAAAAAGTAATATAAGATCCGATTAGACCAAAATGAGGTATAAAGCACTAGTAGTACCATGTTAGTGTAGTGCTGCCCACAAGCTAAGGATGTCAGTAAACTTCCTATGGAGGATTATGGGCCGATCCCTCAAAAGCATGTTCAGCCAACTGTAGCGCTACAGTTATCCTAAGAAGAGGAGCTAAGTAGTTAGTCATTCGCGACCCCACAGTTGTTTATGAGTTATAGTTGTCCGGGTAGGACATTCAGAGTTATGTTAGACCACTCTAGATCTTTCCCTATTCAGTCCAGACTATTAGAAATCATGATCACTATCAGGATCCTCTGATCAGATACAGGTGCATGGCGTGCCTGCTAGCAGTTTTACAGACTACTCTAAGGGGCGAGCAGTGGTGGCATTAGGCCCAGAAGGCTGGTTACGCTTTTTGAGTGGATAGATTGAGATTTTAGTACAACACCTTGGTTGGGGCTGCCCTCACTTAGGAGCCATTCATGACCACCCCAGGGTTATTAGCTGTGTCGACGCCTACAAGGGACGAGATGACGTCACTCCAGAAAGAGTGACATGCTGTCAGCGTGGGATGAATATGGGGTCCTTGGTCCTCACATGGTCCATTCCATTGATGGAACATTATATATATGCCATATCGGCACCATAGCCCCAATGAGCCTGGTGCCCGTGGTGCAGATATCAGGAGTCCGCCGAATTCAGACACAACTACAGTTCGGGGGCCGAGCGGGCTCAATTTTAGACCTAGGGGATCGGTAGGTTGGCTACAGTACCAGTGGAGTCATAGAAACCTGGATAGGGGTATATAGATTGAGATTTGCTCGCCAGGGCTTATGGGGCCTGAACGAGTTATTCAATGTTGATTGTACCTTTCGGCTTATGGGGGAAAGGTAAGGTTCTTGTTTGTATTCTTGTCTGCTAGTTGTAGTTTAGAAATGTGTAACTATACAGTCTTAGCTTACGTACATGTAGTATTGGTTAGATGCAGATTACGAACCGGCAAGCGTACATGTTAATCTTTCTTCCCTTCTTTCTATTCGCTTCCAATCTTTATTAGCTTATCTATTGCCTTTCATATTCGTTACATATTGTACTGACACCCTCCCCTAGGCGCTGCATTACTTGTTTGCAGGTTTAGACAGACAAGGTTTAGGATCTCCGATAACAGCTGTTCAGAGTCATCAGTTGGCCAACTCCTTTTATTCAGAGTTGCCAGGTTGTAGCAAGTTCAGTCTTCTATTTGTATAGCATCTGGGTAGGCCAGGGCCCTGTCCCGACCACTATTTGTATTCGTAGAGGCCTACAGGCTACAATTGTCAGATAGTTAAGTGTCATTGGCTGTGTGGGGCCTAGTATAGCGCCTGATTTTATTTTCAATTATAACTAGATATCATGGCGGCCTTGTCAGCTTGCATAGGATTCCCTGTTGTTGTATGTTGCTGGTTAGCTGTTTTCTTTTACTGGTGGCTATAAGGCCTTATCGGCCGGAGGCTGTGTTTGCTGCCGAGATATAGCCCGTTGTTTTCTTGAGTGAAGTTGCAGGCTTTGACCAGATGTGCATAAGCCTAGCCAGGTTAGTCAGAAACTAGTGTGGCACTAGGTGCCAATCATGCCTCCCAAGGTGGGGCGTGACAACCTTGGTATCAGAGCAGTTCGTATCCTAGGGAGTCTGCAAGACATTTCTAGTAGAGTCTTGCTTATAAATGTGTTGTGCACCGCATTCTATAAGCAGGAGGCTACGAGTCATAATAGTATGGTTACCCTTTCTTCTTCTCTAATCGTGCTATAGAGTTGAGTTATACAGGGTTGAGTCCCTAAGCTTTCATTGCTATGTCTGTCTAGGATAAGGTTCGATATAAGATAGGCTCTAGCCAGCCACCAGTTGGCTGCAGCAGTAGGAAAGGGTCCGCGATGCACTCCGTGACACGTTGCTTGTTATTTCGGGAAAAATTCTCCCCAGTATAAATAGAACACTTAGGTTCATTTTTAATTATTCTGACTTGGTNTAAAAGGCTAGACGATTAGAGATCACACAATTTTATTTACTTAAATATATCTTCAACAATTTATAGCCCTTCTTCGAGAGGAGAGGCACATGAATACCTGCGAGAGAATATAAACGAGATTAAAAGAAATCCTTTGCAAATGATAGGCTATTTGTTCTAGTTCATCACTTCTCAACTAATTTTTTTTTGGAGTTATTTCCTTCTAGCCAGAAAATGTAACTTTGAGAAGTTGTGATTTTATTTTGCTCAAAGACAAGCAACAACTATAAAATAATTTTTCTTTATTTTATTTGGTGAAATTTAAAAAAAACGTGTTTTGATCTGCAAGAAGTTGTCAATGCCTAATAATTCTTCTCTTATCAATTTCAGGAAGTCATAGCAGTGTATCGAAATTCGTCACCCTCAATGCTATCTACGAAGGAGTCAATTCGAGCATGTAACGCTCTTGCTTTATTTCAGGTCAGT
Source organism: Datura stramonium (assembly GCA_018107945.1). Lineage (NCBI taxonomy): Eukaryota > Viridiplantae > Streptophyta > Magnoliopsida > Solanales > Solanaceae > Datura > Datura stramonium. The sequence goes on from JACEIK010004877.1 coordinate 110,646, forward strand.
AATATACCATCAAACAGGTGTACTTTTTCTTGTTGGTTTAATTATATTATGATGTAGTGTGTCTTATAGTTGTATGCACATTCATCAACACATGTAGTTTCTCCTACTGAAGTAGCAAAATGCACTAGTAAACTATCACTTATTAGATTTGGTGGATGTGCTTTATGCTGAAATGTTTTAGTTCATGGAATCGCTGGAAGTCTGTAATTTATAAATATGAGATGTGATATTTTTAGGCATCAAAGTTAAAAACATTAGATATACACTTAAATTTTTGTAATCTTGTTCAGATGAAGATTTTTTTAATATCTTTCTCAAAGTCAATAGGAAATAAGATTCTTTTATAACTATATTTTTGTAGGGAAAGAGGGAATATTTCTAGGGATTAATCCCCTTGCAGTGTCAATACTTATTTCATTGACACCAATTTTCCACCACTTTATGGTATGTAACCGCCTTACTCTTTTATGGCTATATTTTGCAGGTTATGGCCAATAACCCAGAAACCAGAAGGGAGCTAATACAAGGTAATGTGAAATGATACAAATTAAATATAAATTTAGGCCTAAGCTAAACTACTCATAAGAGTGATTMAAGTTTTTGTAYGTGTACGCATATGGAAAKATTAAGGTGAATAGGTTTCAAAACRAGTGGAAGAACAAATTCTCTCCACTGTAGTCCTTATTCATATCTTCAATCTTTCAAGAAAATAAATTCTATTTTAGTATCATTTTTGTGGTGAGAATGCAGATTATGCCAGAAAAATCTTTTCTGAAGTATATGTCCTTTTAATGTTCTATTTTACCTCAAACTCTAACTTTATGCTTTTTCTATACAGTAATTCTTATCGCTCTGCGTTGCCCTTGGGCTCTTTCTCTTTTTGCTGGAATGCTAGAATAATTGCCGACTGAGCAAGAAATGTTTTTATTGTTTTATGAAAAATAGTTAACTCTTCTAGTAACTTCTCTTTGCAGCTAAAATACCATGTTATTTCTACCCATTTCTCAAACCTAGTGGAAATGAAAAGCCTTTGGAGTATTTGAGGCTCACCAGCTTGGCTGTTCTCGGTTCCCTAACAAAGGTATCTTTTCCATTTGAACAAATATACACACGTTCTCTCCATTGTTTTCACTACATTCATTTCATACATTTACTTTTTTTACTTTTCTTCAGGACTGGATTTCACATTACTTTTATCAGTGAAAAACGTTTAATATAATTCCCTCTGACATTACTACCATTATGTTTAGTTCCATGAAGAGAGAGGAGAGAAATTCATTGGCTTTCATTTTGGTGGCTTAATAAAAAAATTACCTTTGATTGTTTGATACGTGGATTGAACTAAATAAATATATTCTTTTTCCATACAATTCAAGAGGCTGAGAAGTTTAAGTTGAGGTATACACCACAAAATTTTATAATCAAATCACTCCTCTTTTACTTCTTCTCCTCCTACTCTTCCTCTTTAAAATTGAAAAACAAAAAAGCAAGTAAAAAAATGAGTAATAACTCCTAGTAGAGATAGTACAATTCAATGTACTGTTGCGTTCGGATTTGATTGTGTCTTAGCTCTATAATTCGAATTAAGTGTGTATGCTTTTTCTTCTTGAAATATCCATCTGCATTTCTTGAATTGTTCAAATGAGGTGAAATATATGGCATTTTGTATTGGTAAATTTGACCAGTAATCATGCATTTGTATCATTATTCTAATTTTTGGAGGTCTACTTCATCATTATGATATTTTGCTTGCTGGAGCCGTTTGATGATCCATATGGACCAATGGTCCTTCATTTTTTCATGAAAACAAAAGTGGTTCCTTTGTGCCTGGCATGCATGGATCTATGTGATGAACTATCACGAAAGGTTAGCCTGTTACGTACTGATTTTAGGCTTGGAAGTTATGAGTT
>JACEIK010004878.1:1075-34452 GCA_018107945.1 Datura stramonium
TAATTATCTTTTTGGAACAGTTACCAAATGTTATGCTATTTCTCTCTTGTCCATTATTATCACTTGCAACAGTATGCTAATACCCATATATAGGAATACAAAAATAAATAGTTTAATTAAGTTCTTTGCACTTAATTACGATGAATAGAATAACAAACAAGCCTCATATAATAACCTGAAACACAAATAATGGATTAGTAATTTATTATTCTTAATCGGTTAAGGATCGATGTAAAAATTATTTGATGTACATAATAACCTAAAAGGAAATTGAATTGGAGAAACCAACGTGTATTAGAATTATTGTTTTCATATATATATATATAGAAGGCTAGCACTTTAGACAACATAAGCACATGGACCACCACGTCTAAAATAGGCTTTTAGCTAATTTGGTAATGGTTGGAGCAACAACCTAATATTCGGCATTATATTTGTTAATAGATTGATAGGAAAAAGACGTATATACAAGTGGGCTGAGGCTACAAATATTGGATCTATCTATGAATGGTATATAATATATAGAGCAGTCAACTATAGAATTTAGGCAAGAATCAATTCTTCAAAATTATGAACCATTTATGTTATGCACTATCCATGTGCAGGAAATTTTAATTTCTTATACTACATTAATTATTAGTGTCACTAATAAATACATCTAACTGAGAAATGTTAGAGACATTATTTATTTTAAACTATATCACATAAACTAAATCGAATAAGAAATCGAGAACTAACCATGGCAATGACTCGGTAACGTAGTAGTTTCGTTCCAATATCTTTAGAGAGGGAACCATGGTGGTGAGAATGGAAATGTCCATGATTATTCACCGTGCCCATTTCTTGATCACCGCCATTAATAACATGTCCATTTTGAGCTTGAGGAGTGACACCAGCTTTGTGCTTCTTGCTATACAAACTAGTAGCCATAGAGTCAATAGCCAACGTTATAATAGCGGACAACATAGCAACAAATCCAGTGAAGGGGAATTTATGCCAGGGATTTTCCTTGAGACAATTTGACGACAACATTTCAAAAGAATCCGGCAATACGTGCATGAAACCGGTACCGAGGATAATTCCGGCAGCAAATGCCTTAACAATAACGAAAAGGCTCCGGTCGGGACTTAACGCCGAAATTGAACGTGTGAGGAGAGGCAAACACACTCCGATCATGCTGGTTACTAATATGGAAACTATGGCTATGATTTTTAAGGTTAACGCTTTGGATTTGTTGTTGCATGTGTTGTGTGTTTCGGATTCACATGATGATGATGATGATGAGTCACCTTGTGAGAAAGCTTTGGGTGTTAAAATGGAGATGAGGATGAAGAAGATGAAGATCATAATCTTAGAATTAGAAGAAGCCATATTGATGAAGGTCGTGCCACTGCTTCTCTTTTTCTTGGTTTTGGCAAATATTTATTTTGCTTTGATTTGAGGTTTGTGAGCTGTGATATTATCAGGGAGATACGATATAGACATATAATTAATTTGGTGATATCATCATGTGTATGGACAAAAACAGTATACTAAGGTCTTAAATGCTGAGCTGACATGTTGGTTGTAATAATTCTATTTTTCTTGTTTTGTTTTGTTTTGTTTTAATTAGTTATAATAAAACAGTTACATATTAGGGGATTGAATATTTATCAAAATTTTTGATAATCAATTCAAGATTGAGTCGGTAGATTAAACCGCGCACCGAATGCATTCATGATTTTTATACAAGTGAGAACATGGACATTAGGTAGAGGGCGGACAATAGAGCCAATTTAATACGTACGTACCGTTGCTAAGTGTCTATTTCCTTGCAAAGACAGGTATACATCAAATCTCGAAAACTACAAACTGATAGTACATGCAACACTGTCAAAAGTTACCATGAATCTTTGATGATCTTTTCGGCTTTCATTAACGTCATTGATATTCTCCTTTAACACCAAATGTTTTACTGTAGGATAACTTATAATACGGCGATACTCGTAATATATCCTTGTGGGTGTGTGGAGGGAGACAACGTCAATATCTTTCGTGTAATTTCATAAAATAAAATTTGAGAACAATAAAGTGTACGTAGGTTTTATTTCTATTTAAAAGATAGATACACTATTTTCAATAGACCCTCAGCTCAAAAAAAAAATTAAACCCAAGCAGTCCAGCTAGAAAAAGAAGTAACAAAGGTACAAGAAATAACAGATAGTAACATGATAGTAACTATAACAAAATAATATGATAGTTGAAGTACAAGAAATAATAGATAGTAACAAAAATCAAATGACAAGAACTACATGAGCGAAACTACACAATTACTAATATGGATTACTAATATAAATTGATAATAAAAAAACACACCACTACCTACTAGCCTTATACCCTACTCTGTGTCCTCTTGAAACTCTTATCTAAAATCATGTTCTCAATAAGCTAAAATCGCGTCATCTCATGTCTGATCATCTCTCGCTAATACTTCTTGGGTCTACCTTTACCTCTCTTGAAATCATCCATAGTTGATCTATCACACCTTCGCACAAGGACATTCATATATCTTCTCTTTACAAGCTCAAACTATCTCAGTCTCATTTTCCGCATCTTATCCTCTACCGAAGTCACTTCCACCTTATCCCAAACATCCTCGTTTCAAATTTTATCTCTCCTAATACATGCACACATCCATCACAACATTTTTTCATTTTTACAACTTTCTAACTTCTGAAAACGAGAGTTCTTAGCTGGGCAATTAAAGACGGCATCGCAGCATCCTATAGTACATGTTAATGCTCTTAATTATAGGTGCATGAATCTGCCATATAAATTTTTGAACACACGATCCCCTATATCAACTTACACACATTTGTACAGAAGAAAACGATCCTACAAAAATCTCCTGTATTTCAGTTACAGGTATTGTGTGTCATTTTTTACTAATTTCCGTAGTCTCTATAAGCATCAGGATAAGCACCCCAGAGTGAAGCATCTGGCCAAACCACATGTTTTTTATGAAATGCTAAACCATTTCTAGGCCCCCGGCCCTTGCAAACAGATTAGGATATTGCAAAAGGCAGTAAAGTTTCATATGTATACTAACAAATTATAAGAAAACATATAAAGAAATTAACAATTTATAAGTATCCTACCGTTATAAGTATCCTACCGATTGAATTATAATTCATTGTTTAGTTTATTTAATTAAAAATAATCTGTTGATATATAATTTATATAATATGTATAGCCGTATATAATATCTATGTATATCAACAAATAATAATAATATTAGTTTATATAAAAATAACTTTATATTTAACTCAATTGGACCCCTCAAATTTAGCTTAAACTATGTATTGTTTGTCAACCTTATCCAACCATCAAAGATGTGCTTAAATTTTAGGCAGAATACTAAAGTCACCCCTAAACTTAACGTATTTTCTTCAATATTTTCTAAATTATTAATAGTTTTAATTACCCTCCTAAACTTATCTATTTGATAGTCTTTAACCTCCTGCACCATCTCATCTCCAAAAAAGCAAGATATATCTCCTGCCATATAGATTTTTTATCCATGTGTCATTTTAAAAATATTTTTTATAAAATTTTTTTAAAAATTATTACCTCTTTAGACTTGATTTTTCAAAAGTAAAAAACTAGAACTCTACTTTAATTAGCAAACAAAGAGATTATTTTGCAAAAGTAATAAAATTATAATTAACTTTTTGTACAAATTTTTCAAAAAAAGAAATTTACTCGTTGAAATAGATATTCATTATATCTAAGAAAAATATAATAAAAATTATATAGTTGAAGCTTTATTAGTCTCGGCTAAAAGTTTTTATTTCACTAAAAATAAAGAATCTCTAACCGAATTTTTTTTCTTGTTCTAGATTTAGCCTAAAAGAAAATAATAGTTATTGCATCTTAAACAAGAATTAAGAAATACACAATTGCAACTCCATTTATTGGGGTTAAAGTTATTTTTTATACGAATAAAAATAACGGACTCAAAGTCTTTGGGCCGATTTAGGCCCTAAAAAGAGAATACATTGTAATTAAAATAAAGCCGCATTTGACTATTTATATATTAAAAGATATACGCTAGAACTTTATTATTCTTAAAAAAATTAATTTTAGTTTTTTAGAATGATAGATTTCAAGTCAATTTTTTAAAATTGGTCTAAGAAATAGAATACGCCATTAAAATAAATAATTAAGGGTTGAGTTTTTATTTAATATTCTTAGATGCTTAAACGAGAGTGTAGTCACTCTCTTTGCCACATTGCTTAGGTTAAAAAACTACAACAGGTAAGTTTAGGGGTAATTAAGACTACTAATAGTTTAAGACGGATTTAAAGAAAACACGCTAAGTTTAGGGGGGTATATTTAGGTATTCTCGCCAAATTCTTGCTGCACGGATGTGAAGTCGAGGCTTTTGTATATATATGTGTGTGGGGGTGGTAGTGGTGGTGGTGGTGGGGGATGTTCCCGTAGTACGTTAAAAGTTACTTTCGTTCATTTTTATTTCTGTCACTCATATTATAAATATATAAGTTCTGCTTACTATCTATCAAAACCAACATAATTTATCACTTAAGAATTCATTGTTCATTATTTGTTAACTATAAGTCATTTTTTGAAACATTGAATTTATATTACTATAACAAACAAATTCAACAATCCATAAGAATCGTAATTGTGAATATAAATAGATTATTTAAGTTCGAACAGAGATGAGTTAAAACTTAACTAGATGCGTGGCAATATTAACCAAGGATTATTTTTTTTCCTAAAATTATTGTTAACCTCTAATTACTTTCATCCACAATCTACGTACTATAAGATCAAAGTCAAGCCCATTTGGCCATTACAAACATGCTACCCAGCACCCAAAAGGACAACAATATTAATAAGCTTTAATCTATAGCTTGATGTTGTGGTTATAAAAAATGAATTCCAATCTAGTTCAACTCTAAAAATTAATTTATGGGTGAGAATTAAGTCTATATAAATAAATAAAAAGTCACCCATCTTATTAACCATCAATATGAATCTTTTTTCATTCTTAAGAGTCTTGTAATCTGCACCCCATGAAATCAGCAGCAAAAAGATCGACCAGAGCCACGTAAATTAAAAGGCCTGCAGTTGGAATTGTACCTTCCAATTCCTCTAAAATTGGACTTTAACAAATAAAAGAAGTAAGAGATAAGGTTACTTAATTATTTACCTTTCTCACTAGTGTGAGGCAAGCAGAAGATAAAAAGAAAGTACTCTCTTCAATTTTCTATTAGACTAAAGAAAATTGTTAAACTAAATTCATTCCAACTCACGCGATTTCTTGAGGTTGAAAATCGATCCTCCTCAAATAATTTATTTTTACATTGTTAAAATAAAATTTATGGTATAAAATGCAAGAATGTTATTGAATTTCGCTTAGGGTGGATATGGTATGGTATGATACGATATTGAAAAATTTCATGTTCGGTAATTTTGATTTTCGATTTTCAAAAATACTTTACCATTACCATACCAAATTAATCTGCATCGTTCAGTATTTAAAGTTCTGATTTCGGTATTTTCATGCAGACGCAGAACCTAAGACATATACTCGTACAATAGAGAATTATGATTTTGGCTTTTTAAGAATGTCACAATTATATCATACTAACATCTTACATTGTAAATACATTAAAAAGAAAGTATAAACATGAATTTCCTTCTTGAATCTATTACACACAAAAAAAATATTTCAATCAAGATAAATAATGTAAAGTCTGAGACAAATAACTAGTTTTGTACTAATACTATTTTATATATTTTCTAGTATTATGATAATAATGTGTATGAATTATATATATACCTATATACTTCGGTATGATATTCAGTATTTTGGATATTTTCTTATAAATATCAAATACCAAAACATTTAAAACCATACCACATATTATAATGTCAAACCACTTATCAAAAATTTTGATTTCGATATAATATTCGATATATACCGTAGCATGTCCATCCCAAAATTTCACTGTAAAATTTAAAATTTCATAACATGCATTAATAATTTTTCAAACATATATAGATCCAAAATGGAAGATCCTTGCATTCCTCTCGATCCAGATACTATGTATCACTGTTGCAAAGCTTGCCTTCAAAATGACACTTAGGCTCGTCCATTGCTGTTTGTTGTAGTACCCATGCCCACTCCCTGTCCCAATCTTGAGAGTCCCTTCTCTACTGTTGCCTGTGTAATATATTCTTCCAAATTCTATGTGTGTATAAGGGCATTTGAAGAATAGGTGGTGTTTGCTTTCAGGTTCCCTGGAACAAAATACACACTTCTCATCCATATTCATTCCCTAGACAACAAGATATCTTTTAGTTCTAAGTTTTTCCATGCAGGCAGAGTCATAAAATAAAAATCTTTTTGGGTGCAGCTACATTCTAGAACATCAGCTTCCTCCAAGGTACAATGTTTCCTCTCAGTAGTACTATTTGCCTTGATAGTTTAAAAGTTCCTCTGTCCATGTAAGTGTTGCCTTGTCCAAATGTTTGCCGATATTTTCTCATTCCAATAATTCCTTAGTCATCCGTTATCTGTTTTGACATCTCCACATTGAAAACATCCTTGTTCCTTATATAGTAAGTGTGCACCCATGTAATCCATTGTTTTTCATTCTTCATCCTAAGTGCCTAGAGCAATTTACATATAACAGCTCGATTTCATATTTTCATATTCAGGATATTCAATCCACCTGAACCTTGGGCCGACATATCTTATCCCATGCAATCAACAATTTATTCATAAAAGTAGCATGCCCTGCTCATAGGTAGCTTCTGCACACAGCCTCTATTAGTTTGATAACCCTTTTGCGGAGTAGGTACCTTGACACCAATATGCTTCCACATCAAAATTCACAGCCCTTATGAGTTGCAATCTCCCTGCCTAAGACAAACCTTGGCCATCCACGTAGTGGTTCTAGAGGCTATCTTTTCAAACAGAGGTTGCATTGCCGCACGACTAGCCTTTTGTAGATAAAGGAACCCCTACATATTTAAAAGGTAGCTCTCCAGATTCATATATACCCCTAACATAGTCAGAATGCCATTTCTTGTTTGCTGACTGACCCCTCCAAAATACACTTGGCTTCTTGCTGGGTTCTGTTTTCAAAACTTGAAGCTGCAGAGAATATCTAAACTTGTCATGGTGAGCTTCACTGAAGTCACATCACCTCTTGTAAAATATGAGTAGCTCATCAGCAAAACACAAGTGAGTGATACCCAATTTTTGACACCTAGGTGATAGTTAAAATCAGGTTCATCCTTCAAAGTCCCCAAACATCTGTGCAAATATTCAATTATCAGAACATATATAGGGAGACAGATCCCGCTGCCTCAATCCTCTCCTGGCTTGTACCATTCCCGTCATCTCACCATTAATTTAGAATGTATAGCTTACAGTTGTGATACATATTATAATCCAAGTGATCATTCTCTTTTGGGAATCCCGGCTCCTTAAGCATCTGCTCAATAAATGGCCATTCTATAGAATCATAAGCCTTGTTTAGGTCCACCTATACATCTAGGTGATATGTTTTTTGCTTGTGTATCCCTTAACCAATTCATGGCTCAACAATATATTATCTGAAAAGTCTGCTTGGAACAATGTTGTTTGGCTTCTTGTCCTACAATTCCCTCAATAACTCCCTGAATCCAGTGATGCTTTTTGAGATGATTTTACATAAGGTAGTGCAGCATGCTATCGGTCTTAAGCCACTGTGTCTGGTTGGGGTTTTTCTGTACTAAGGTCACCACAATATTGTTGACAGCTTTGAGAGGTCTATTACTGTGGAAAAACTCTACAATAGCTTCATGGACATCTTTATAAACAATTCTCTAGTTTCTTTTTTCTTTCTTTTGAGAAAATAGGCATTCAATCTATCTATACCTGGGGCTTTATTATTATCAATATTGGACAAAACATCCTTGATTTCCTCCTCAGTTACCTCCCCGCACATCTCTCTCTGTTCTTGATGATTTAGGCTAGGCCCTGCCTCGTAGTGCTATATCAACAACTGGTAGTCTACTAGCTGCAGACCCTAGTAGTTCCTTGTAGAAATGCAATTTCCTCAATGTCACCAGTTCTGTATAGTACTCCCAATCAAGTCCTTTGAGCCTGGAAATATTATTTGAACTAGATCTAGCTCAAGCAAAGTTAAAAAATATTTATTGTTTTTCATCTCCTTCCTCAATCCAGTGGGCTTTAGACTTCTTTTAAATACGATTTCCTTGTAATCCTAGCCATTCAGCTCCTGATATATCATCCTCTTGGATGACTATTTGGTGTTGTGATAAGAGACTGATAATCCGTCAATTGATCTCTTGCATCATTATTTGGCTATCTAGGCTTCCCAGTGTCTCCTGTTTCAGCTGTTTACACTGGTTCTTTACACACTCAGCTTGTACCATAATTTATACATGCTGGTGACCCCTCACTCAAGTTGTCTCCAAACATTCTCCACTGTCTGTAAAACCTGTCATCATCAGCCACATTAATGAATCTAAAAGGTTTCCCTGCGTAGTGCTCCATCACTAGTAATTTCCATGTGAATAGGGAGTGGTCAGAGAAGTGATTCTCCAAGAACTGTCTATTTTTCCACGTGAGGAACCTTCCTTTTGATTTCATGTCAAGTAAAGTTAGCATATTTACTGCATCTTGAAAAACTCTGACATCATGATCAGTTACTGGTAAACCCCCAATTCTGTCTGCTGAAGTCAATTGGGAGTTGAAGTCTCCACATATACACCAAGGTTCTAACATATTTGTCTAATGCAAATCAGACCTGCCCATAATTCTTTCCTTTCAGCTACATTGTTGCTGCCACACACACCACTTTCAGTGCACAAGTAGGGGCTAAGATTCTTTATCCTCAACTTTGCAATGAATGAACTGAGCACGTACCTCCTGCTGTGTTACACAAACCTCCTCTCCTTTCTATATAATCCATATCATCCCTTTTTCTGCTTGGCTATAGTTGTTAATGTTCGACCAATCTTCAGCACATTTTAACATACTGGCCTGTAACTTCTCCTTAGGCTTGTTTCAAAGATCCGTTATAGATTATGTTTACTCAGATATTCCCTCATTCCCTCAGTTACAAGGTCTTGAGCCAGACCTCTAGCATTCCATGAAAGCTACTTCATATGATCAGTTCTCCCCCATCTGAGCTTATCCGGATATACTCGATTCCAAGTTTTCTACTAGTGGGAGAAAGAATTATGATATCATCATAGGCCCTCTATGCAATAAAGGAACAATGTAGTACTAATTCAACATAGTACATATTTCCCAAACCACTTGGAGAGGCATTCCTTGCATTATTTGGAGACAAAGGGATCTGTCCTTACAATGAGTGGCCACACTTGATTAAGTTAGCAAGTCAGTTTGTTGCTCTGCTGGAGAGGAAGCAACTATTGTATTCTCCTATGTTTGGCAATATCATCCTCTACTGAGGATTGTTATTAGATATCTAAGGAGATGACCAACTTGGAGCTGCGATTATGTACGGCAAACTCACTGGTGAAAAGCAAAACATTTTTATTAAGGTGAAACAAACATTTAATATATACATGTGAAAAATAATTTTAATGTATATACTTCACGTAATTCTTAATATAAATATATAATTTTTTCTCGACGAACGTTGCTCTACCGACCACCTATACTATATGCGGCTACGCCACCGTGCGCAGTCAAGCACCGCTCGAACATAATATTCGAAGAATAAAGGCAAAGTGGATTATGATAATCATATAAAGGTAATTAACAAAATATTCATGAGAGCCTACAATTTTACAATCAAAATTAAAAGTTGTCAAAGTTGGGGATTGGCTAGATTGTACCGAGTTCAAGCAATCCCCCATGAAGACTCCAACTAGTCTCGTATAATTTATGTAAAAGACATGGTTAATTAATTCTATTGCATTTCAGTGAGATCTATTATTGATTTTAACTTATGTAAAAGACAAATCATTTGTTGAATATATAAAATCACATCCAATAAACCTATAACAGTTCGACTAGAGAAGTAATTTTAGGTTTTAGTTTTACTTAAATCCCCAACCTGTGGGGTCCCGCCCACCCGGCCCCGCCTGGCTTACCTTAAAAATAGAAAATTGAACCCGCCCCGCAAACGCTGTGTAACCCCGCCCCCGTTGGCAATATCCCTAGAGTCAGCGTGTTATCACCAAAATTTGGACACCAAATTGGACACAATAGGTGTTGGGCTTTCTGTGTGCCTGGGCTAGTGCTGCTCTTATTGGACGGATCTTCAACAAAGTATCTGGCCTTTGTCTTCAGAAGACCCAGTCGAATTGGGTCATTTACACTTTTATCTCTATTTGTGTTAGTCTTCAATTTTTATCTTTCAAATACAAGTTTATATTTTCACATTATAAATCGTACAAATTATATTCCTCGCTCTTAAAGAACTAATATTCCACTAAGTATAAGTTCAATTTCTAAAGATAAAAATTAAAAACTAGCTAATTTAAAATACAAATTATGTAATTTTTACTTTTGTCGACTTAGAAAAGGACTTGACCCTAAGTCCATAGCACACTCCAAAAATGAGAGAGGAAAAGTCACTATTTCTGACAAATCTGATTAAGTTTGATCACGCGTAAAACATCTTTCAACAACATACCAATCTTCTATTTTAATTTATTTTGTTCGATTTTAATTAATAATGTTTTAGTTAAATTGGAGAAAAACTCAATCTTATGCTCTTAAACCAAGGATATTGCATATACCAAACGCTTTAATCTTAATATCTAAACACGCTACGCGAAACAGAATGCCAAAAATACTCTTCCTAAAATGAATTAAAAGGGTGAAATAATATAAAACAAATTAAAGAAAGGAAATAATATAAACAGTATTCTGTCTAGTCCAATGTTCATTTGGCATCGGTAGTTAGTAAAATGAACTTGTGAGTTGTGACCATGGAGTATTCCGACCTCCAAATTCGCCCACAAAGCTCAATCTTCAACTTTCTACTATGTTTGATTCAGAAAATGATAATACATTAAAAGATATTATGTAAATCCCCTTTTGTGTCCATAAGCAAAGAAGTGTATAGAAGAAGAAACTGTGAGAGAATAATGAAGGTAAGGTTGTGTAGGTATAACTTTTTTTCCAAATAAGGACAAACAGAAACACTTCACACTTGTAGAAATACATGTCATCTCTCCCAAACAATGACAACCAAACACCAACAATATTTTAAATTCTTAACCCCAAAATACGGAAAGAAAGACATTGATGAATTACTAAAACACAAGAAAGCGCGTGGGCAACCAATTGAGTTTTGTTCTGATGATTAAATGGACCCCCAAAACCATTAAAATATATGAAATGATTCTATATTATGATTTGCCACTATTGATTTCTTTTATTTACTCTGTGTGTATTATATACACATATTAAATTTAGCATTTTACTTGTCTCCGCAATAGGCAAATGACATCTTTTTGATTCTTACAAAATAAATAAAAGAAAAAATAATTTTTTTATGTGTAAAAATGAAATATTTCTTGTAAAACGCATGATAAAACTATACTATAACTGAACTAAAAAACTAATTTTCTAACCATCTTTTGAGGTTCGATTAATTTAAACTCGTGTCATGTAAATCTCCTAAAGCGTGAAAGCGCTCCATTAAATTTTCATTCAAATTCCTTCTCGACTAAGAATGAAAAGACCTATTCATTTCATCACTATAATATATTATTTAACCATCTCAATAGACAATGTTAATGATCAACAACTAGCGCATGCAATTAAGTAGATAAAATTATTATCCTTAAATCAGAAGAGAAGCATGGGGAAACTAGCAATTTAGAAAATTATTGGAGTAGGGAGGGATGAGTTGTTAACAATTGAGTTGGCAAATAAACAATTTGATTGCTCTATGTTGGGCTGTGAATAGAAGACGTCAATCAACATAAATCCTCCAATTTATTTGTTGTTTTCCTATTCTACTTAGAACTCTTTTCTCCAAGTTCCTTTTTTTAAAAAGAAATTGGTGATTAATTATATTTTTATCTAACGTGCTTGATACCAAATAAACAGAGATTTTTTTTAACTGTTTCTCTAAGAATTTTCATCTTTTTTTGTTCTCTTAATTTTTGCTTATCAGTAATTAAAGGTTTATTCTCAATCTTACCAAGTTGAATTTAGAAGATAACTAACATATAAAGATTCCAAGAAGATTAGATGACAATTAACAAACTTATGTGGGAAGGACTTTTTTTTTTTCCGCAAAAGGATTACTTAAGGAGTATTATATGGTAACTCAGTAAGGATTAATACAAAGATTTGGCTACCTTCTGGCCACTGGCATTTAAATAACGGAATAAATTTTATTTTACGTAATTTAATTTTGCTTATATTTTTTCCCTACGACGATAAGAACTCTATGTGTTGTAAAAGTTTATTCAAATCAGCCCCAATTCTTATATCTTACCAAATAAGTAAAAGTTCATAATAAATTATAATATATTATCACAAAGTCATTCTAGAAAAAGAACACAAATCAAGAATCAAACTTAGTTTAATAAAAGTAAAATTAAACACATTAGTTGCAAGCAAATCACTTTTTAAATAATCCTCCCACATAAGCATCGGACACCTCACATCGAGCATACATTTTCTCGATCTATAACCAACGACAATACAAACATAAAAGATTCATATTTACAACTTATTCCTAAAGCTAATCAACCAAATCAAACACCGTAGCGCACTTTCTAGAAGTAAAATTTGAAAAAGTAGAAAATATTTTCCAAATAATTCTGTCGAAGATAAAATATGCATGGATGAAATTAATTAGACTGTTGCATTTGCCGAAAAAAAGTAAAGGGGGAAACATGACACAAGTCATTTGTTGCCTTTTCAAGTTTTGAAAGAGCAGAGAATATTTACCTCACCGATTAAAGATGATGGGAAAGCACTTGGTTAGTCTTCAATCCCCTTGAATGTTCAAATGGAATGAAGTATTTAGTTGATAAAATAAAGTTTCGTGTTACACTCGTAAATTCTGCACATAGATGGCCTATTCGCGTGTTGCTGTCAGTATTTGAAAGCCATACATGCTAGAAAAAGGCTCTGGGAAAGATCTGACAGCCAGCCCGCTGCAGAAGGCAAAATGCGATTATAAAGTGCATTCCAAAGACGTAACTTATAACGCATTCAAGAATGCGACTTATAAATCGTATTCCCCGACCGCTACTTGATATGCCTATTATACATAAGCCCCACTTCGGTTTTGGTATGACATATATCATTTGATATTTCCAAACCCATGAGAAATGAGAGAAGAAATGAAGGAGAGATGAGAGCACCGTCCGACACGCCAAACGAAGTCTAAACTCTAATTAACCTCAAAACGTAGTATTAATAGGAACATTCCTACCATTTGCTTCGTGGAAATACCTGGCCACCTAATCGTCGAGCTACCGCACTGGGCGGCAGAATTGCTCCAAACTAAAGTGTCTACGTGTTCTAGCCATAAAGTGAATACTTCTCCTTCCTTAATCTCTCGAAAAATAGCATGTTTTCGACCGTCTTCGATAAGCCTAAGTTTAGTTATAATTATATCGAAAGCGACGCTGCCTTTCGTAATGGGCACAGGCTTAATACCACCGACGTGTATATGAATGCAGCTGGGAGAAGTAGTCGAGTACCGATCGAAGCCTCGCCGACACGAGTGCCAACTGAGGTTAAGGTAATACGCAAGCTTGTTCTTCGGCAAGTTAGTAAGTCCTTCTCCATGGGACTACAAGAAACTCCGCATTTGAATCTCTCTGAGTCAATGTCTAGAATTGAATAAGTCTAGTAAATTCTCGGGGTTTGTGTTGCCGTATCATATATCACCAAAGATAGAGGTACGCGCCAAAGTGGCGTAGCTAAAGTATTTCTAAACATTTAGTATAGCCTATCGTATGCTTTAAGAAGCATGTTTCGAAGAATAAAAGAAATAGATTTTCAAAATAAAAGTTTCAAGAAAGTATATCGCTGGGACAGATGAGTTATTGGCTACAGATTAGCCAACAATTAAAGAAAGATTTGTAATCGCCACCGCAAAGGTCGTGTTTTAGTACGTAAAGAGATCAATAAGAATCACTTTCTTAGTCTTTTCGCTATACATGTCCCTTGCTATTTATATGTACTATTTGCTTGTTGAGACTTTTTGTCGCGCTGTGGTCTTTTCAGCGTCCTCGCCGCCCCCGGGGTTGGTATGTCGCTAATCGAGCTGGTGTGGGTTTTATGTCACTCCGAAGGCATGTCAGCCCCCAGCTGGGACTACATGGACGAAGTTTTCCCCATAAGCGCCTGATCAAGATACAGCTTGTCTTCCTCGTTTGACTTGTTCCAGCGGAAGAAGGCAGTCCGCTCGTATAGCCCTGCCGAGAGTTCCGGGAACCACCCTATCTCATCAAGCCCGTACATACGTTATCTCCTCAAGGACTCTGTTCCAAGGTTGTGTGTAGTTCATTTCGCATAGCCTCGATGAGAGTTCCTGGGGAAACTGCACTTATCTCGTTATCAGCCTACATGCGAGTCCCCTCCCGACTCTACACACTAAGTATTTATATCTGAGGCTAGCGGCCTGGCTTCCAGACCCAAGGGGCCGCAGAGGAGCTCCGGCGAGCGTGATTTGTTTTTAGCACTTATTTTTGGCGGTGTTTTTGACCCGGTAAAGGGGTATATAGATTGTTTGTTCGCTTTGGCGCCATCCCATGATGGGTCGGGTATCGCTCTTTGCTACTTGTATATCTATTTATATGTTTTATACTAGCTTAATAGACGAAGAAAGTCGTCACAAGCATACGTCACGCGCCTTATCGCACGTAAGTACGATTCAGCTTCTTATCGGGCTTTTTTTCATATCCGCCATTCTCGCTTGGCTGCATTTGCCGATATGCTATCTATACTCGCTGTTTGCCATATTATTTCAAATGCTTGCATACTCGCACCGGGCCGCATCGACGCCCACTCAAGGTCAGATACTGGGCTCGCAGTGCACCATGCACGGCGGGCGCCATCCCCCGTGATTCCGCCGTCTATTTGAAGCTGTCGCCCTATCATCCGGGAGTCTCGATTTCCGTGTGTGTGTACTTTTCTTTGTCAGACAAGATGGGTAGGTCTGGGGCCCTGTCCCGATCATTTTCTATTATTACTCATGTAGGCTTGCGCATTGTATTTTTATCTTCCCGTGGTCGAGCTCTGGCCGTGAGTGAGGTCGCGGTAGCTTGTATAGTCAGTTAGTATTTCTCGTTTATGGCATGCTGGTCGTATGGGCCATAGCTTCGACAGCAAGGGTGACCTCGTCATTAATGTACTTTCCAAAGTATTTCCTTGTTTGCTTCTGTATGACTAGACAAAGATGGTGGCCTCTTGGTTTACCGCAGGTGCTCCTCGAGCCTGAAACAGAAACCCGCCACTGCTATTGCTGTGTGCAATGGGTGGCGCATAGGCCGGGGATGGCCTGAGGTCAGGAGCTTACGCCAAGAGAGTAGCTCCTTTGTTTCCAGAACCCGAGATAGAGCTGTCAGCACTGCCAGGCTCTCGCCCACCGCGCTGTCCGTGCCCTAGGCACTGCGTCAGTCATACCCTGCTATGCATGTGACGCTTTGGTTAAGTACAAATTTGGTTGGTAAAGGTTGTGAAAGTAAATGCCGACAAACTATTTATGTCCAATATAATAGTTGACAAAGGTTATTTATTAAATAAATGATTAGTAAAATATAGTTAGTATATATAAATGAATTTTCTTTTACAAAATATAAATTTATGGGTTAAATTTTGTATTTGGTGCGTCTCATCTTGTGATTTGAAATCTCAAATCGCTTTTCGGCACTTGAAATTTTATCTCATGATTGGTGACTATGGCATGAAATCTATGTCCACCGGGCGATTTCATTCATAATTTCTCAAATCGCGACGTAAAATCGCATATTCAAACGCCCACCCGATATTCTTAGGGTGCATACTACATTTGAGATCGTTTCCAAAAATAACAAAAAAGGAAGGTTCTAAGTAGAACAAAATGTTATCTAATTCTTGCATGCTGTTTTCTTCCTTGGCCTAACCATCAAAAAATTTTGTTGGCCTCTATATAGATATGTTTAATTACGAGTAACAATCAACAGAGTTAATATTCCATCACTAAAAAAGAGTAAATTCAGTTAAGTCTTTTTTATACCATCAATTACAAATTTTGTATTAAAATATTTATGTAAACACAATTATATGACCAATTGTGTCTGAGGAAGGGGCTTAGACTCCGTGAAACAATCAGCTTAGATATTCATGATCAAAATTTTCGATACTTTTTTGGATAAAGCCAAAAGGAAGGCCGAGACGCAATAAACGTCTTTACATAATTCATCTCAAGCCATTTTGAAAATTTTTTCTTTTACATGCTTATCAAAGGAAGGTGAAAAATATTTTAGTGTGTTTATCACTCAATAAACGTGGTTAGTGAATTTTTAAAAATAGAAAGGACATAATAGAATTGACTGAAATGTATACCGCTCCATTACATTAAGATCAAATATTTCTCAAGAGTTGCCTTGCGATCAATCGCATTCAAATGTGCAATTGTAAAGGTTTTTTCGCAATTACATTGATATTAAATTATGTAATTTTTTTTAAATTACTTATATCACAGACCACTGGAATGAGACTGTATACTTCTTAAATCCCCTAGAACTCAAGCACACAAAAGTCAATATAATTATAATACGCTTGACAAATAGGTAGAAGAATAAAATTTCAAACCATCCCCTTGGTCCACTGGTGCTTAATAAAATAAAAAAGTTTGTAAGTGAAAATGGATAACTTTGTTTTATCCTAAATATCCTTTTACTGACAAAAAGAAATAAAATATATACAAAGCTCAATCTCCAATATTTAAAAAAGAGAAAAAAAAAAGAAAAAGTAGAAAGAGAGAGAGAGGGAGTAATCATGAGTGTCTTCCTAATAATTCAACATCTAATCATTATTTTAACTCAAATTAATTAGTATTTAATTTAAAATGAAATTGCACTTACTAAATTGAAAGGCGTTGAAAAAGTCAAAGTGAATTTTCTCAAACAAAATCCAAAAAAAGCCATGTGCTCGGTTTTTAGTGGCGTAAAGAATAAAAACGAATTTGACAGAATCTTTTCTTAAATCGAATAAATACGTCATTCATTTAAATGGTTTTTATTTCCTACATGACACTCTATGTAACTTCAGCACTTGACCATCTAATTCTTCCACATCATATGTTCTATCGATATTTGATGCTTCTTTGTTCTTTAATTATAATATTTAACTTATTGTATTATTAAAAAAATAAAAATATAATTTATTAAATATTTTTTAAAAATTGAGCACGATAAAAAAAAAAAAAAAATTGTGAGGAACCTTGAGAAAATGTATTTCTCCAAGAAATGGAGTCTCGGAGCACAATTAACAACGTTTTCTAAATGTCTCAAACAAGAAAGGGCAAAACAGTCAAATGATTCAGAAATTTAATCAATTTATTTTATTGGTGAATAGAAATAAAATCATCAATATAATAATATAAGGAAAAAGAATCAAGACTGTACAAGAGTATTTCCTCCTTGTAGCCAACCCCCACATATAAGAACCACCACAGCCATTAAAGGTTCTCTTTTTCTTCTCTCTCCCTCTCTCGTCTGAACAAAGAACAAAGAACAAAGAAAATTTAGTAAAACCTCTGCTGCTGTAACATTGTCAGATTAGTTTTTCTTAAAAATATATTTCTGTACTACATACACATATGTATAAAGACTTTCTTTGATAACATGATTCAGATGAAAATTCTTTTCATATAGGCTGAAAAGACCAGACCAGAGTCCCACATCCCTCAGGTACCGAACCTTCACTTCTTTCTTTTTTTTTTTGGATTTGATTTATTCATAGTTTTATTCGCTTTTTTATATTTATTACTCATTACTGTAGTATTTATTTATGTAACTTTTTTTTTTTGGTGCTAATGAAAGCTATTGAATTAGGTAGTTCAGTGGGGTTTCTTTGTTTGACTTCTTGCGAGTTAGAGTTTTACAAGGAAGAATTGCCTTATTTTTTCCCTTTTGTGTTTAAGGGTATTTCTCACTTACCCTTGTGTTTTGCGGATCTAGTGATAATGGGTATTTCTTGAATTCTGGTACAGGAGCTTTGAACTTTTGGAAAGATCAAAGCTTTTGAGGAGATTGATCTTGTTTTTCAACGGAGATTTTAAGGTCTTTTTGGGAGATTACCGATGGTTCTTCTTAGTTGTCATTCAAACAGCTGGATTGTAAAGTTGAGTTTCAGTCTAGCAAGGTTGTGGAGTTTTTAGAGTTATGTTATGGATTTTTGAATATATACTGAAAAGAAAATTCTGAGTCTCCGGAGGAATAGAGTAGCCCAAAGCATTTGTGGGTACTTCTGAGAATCTTCAAAAATGGAAGGACAAGTGGTTCACGGCGATGGGTTGTTGGTGAATATAGCAAATGAAGTGAAATTAGAAGAAGATGAAGAAGATTTTTGTAGCTGCTGTGAAGATGAGGAGGAGCTGGAAGATAGGGAGGAAACAACTTCGGATGAAGAAGAGGATGAAGTAACAGAGGACAACAATGAGAAGGAATCAGCGAGGGAAAGTTGTGAAGTAGATCTTGATGAACATTCTATAAAATTATTCTTTAAGGGTTATTTCTATAGCTGGTCCTGGAGACTCTGGTTGCAGGTTGTCAGAATTGAGTGGTTATGAGAGGCAGAAAGTGCTCCTCCTATTCAAAATCCAGAAAAAGCTTGATTTTTGTGTGGAAGAATTTGTGGCAGATTATTTGGCTTTGATGGATGGATTGCTGGAAGCTGTGAAGAGCAAGATGAGAAAAGTTTATGCCTTTACAGACTCTGAGATATTATACCAGCAGGTGAGAAATCTGTTCTCTACAAGATATGTGTATCTCAATGTTATCTTCTTCAGTTCTTGCTGCATTCAATCTTCAATGGGCTGAATCTACCTTTGTGCAATTGTTTTCACTTTTAAGTAACTGGAGTATTAGTAGAAGGGACAACTCCCCTCTCTGCTGCCTTCCAATATTTTCATATTGATGGAATTTTTACATCTTTGATATTCGAAAACCCCAAATTCTTAATAAAAGTTCGAGTCTTATGAAAATCTGTCTTATTGAATTTGTCAGTTGCAAATGAATGTAATTTCAGGCTTTCTTGTTCTTTTACCAAAAAGGTTTACATGCCGACTCTAATCTACTTTTATTTGATAAGCCAAAAAGTTTTTATTGATATACACCACAATGGTGTTCCTTTACAAATTAGATGTTGAGTCTGATCTTGATGCTCTATTTTTGTAATTTTTTTTGTAAACAATAGGGTGTTTCTCTACCTGAAAAACAAATTACCTACCTACTTTGTTCCTTTCTTTTTGTAAAATAACTTGATTACAGTATTTGGATATCACTGTAACAAGTGCTTCATTGATTTCACTTGCAGTAAATTTGCTCTGCGGAAATTTCCTTATTTACGTTGTTTTGATGGTAATGTTGTTTTACATTGTTTGATGGTGTAAATAATTTGATCAGATATGCATGAAGAGAGCCTTGATAATCCGCCTTCTCATGGCATTATGCAGAGGATCCTGGATCATGCTAATGATCTGGAGGCTTTTGTTCTGAAACTTGTCCCAAATACTGGTCTTGCAAAGGCGTTGGACTTAGCCAAAGTAGCAATAGGGGTTGTCTCTTCCCACGTCGAAGGAGATGAATCAACTGAAAATTGTCCAATATGCTGCGAGGATAGACTTTTAATGATGATGACCACATTGAAATGCACCCACAAGTTCTGTTCTCACTGTATGAAAACTTACGTTGCAGAAAAGTCCAATCTGGTCAAGTCCCCATTAGGTGTCCTCAGTTAAAATGCAAGTACTTAATCTCTGCCACTGAATGTATATCTTTTTCTCCCGCCAACTCCTATGGATCTTTAGTGAAGGCACTTGAAGAAGCAAATGCTCTAAACTCTGGACAAGCTTTTACTGCCCGTATCCAAATTGTTCTGTCTCTTCTGATCCTCATGAATGGAGCGTCAACTCGCTAGTTCATCAAGCCGTAGTCAGAGAATAGTTGTGTTGATTGCCCAGTTTGTCAGGAGGTTCATGTGTGTGGATTAGTACCATGGCATTCTTCAATGACATGTGAAGACTACCAAAATCTCCCTTTGGAGGAGAGGGATGCTGGTGACATAACCTTGCATCGCCTGGCACAAAATAAAAGATGGAGGCGCTGTTCACAGTGCAGGAGGATGATTGAGCTCACACACGGATGCTATCATATGACATGCTGGTATTATATTTGGTTCCTTCATACTTTTTGCTTAAAGATGCAGGGGTCCTATATAGGCTTTTGAATCAATGATAATATTGCATTGATGTTCTGAATTTGTTAGCTACATTTTTGTTTTTCATATCATATACTGGTATATCCGCATGTGATTAATCTTTCCTGAAAACTTGATGTTGAGATTTTGGAACATAAGCATTAAGTATTAGATACTCGTCAGACAAAAGCACTTTTAAACTCAGGAGCTTGGCAACCAAAGGATTCTTCTAAGTACTTGGAAATAAAGTGTTGGTCTCTAGGAATGATAGCCTATATCTGATACAAAGAGAACTATCTTTCCTCTTTATATTCCATTCCGGCCCTGCATGAGAACCACCAAGGAGGATTAGTTTCAACCAACACTATCAGTTGTAAGTTTTTTAGCACTCTATACATTTTACTTTTGGTAAGGCTTAATCTTGCATCTTATCTGCACCTCATCCAACTGCCTGCAAATGGAAAGCTTTGAAAATCAAAGTTGCCATTGAGAGATTCTGGAATATATGTCTCGTATTGCTGGTAGTACTAATTAATTTACTGGTTTATCACCTCCTTAATGGAAAACCTACGCAATCTAGAATAGAGTTGGAGATATTTGTTTACTCACTGGTGTTATTTTCACATACATTGTCAACTATGATAATAGCACACACAGGTGAACCCAGAGTTTGAAGACAGTGGGGCCACCATTATCTTAATATAAATTTCAATGATGATTGAGGGATACCGTGTCGTACTGGTCGCTGATAGCGTGAGCAGTGACAAAAATATAAGTATATAGGTCAAATATGATTATAATAAAAATTTAACACAAATGAAAAATTGAGAGAGATAGCTTAATGGTTAAGATTGTGCAAAATGTACTTCAAATGAGCCAGGTTCACCCCGGCTCAATCATTTGTGTGTTTTACTTTTTTCCTAAAATGCAAAAACAGATGTTTTAAAACGAAAAAACTGTTTAAAATGATACTACAAGGACTCGAACCCAGGTCTCAAGGAGGGAATTACTCCTATGTACCAGCGTGCCCCGAGGAACTTTCATTTTACAGAGTGCACAATATAATATATACTAGTTTCTCAATGTGTGTGTGTGTGTGTGTGTGTGTGTGTATATAACTTTTTCTCCGGGTTAACGGGTGCACGTGCACGTGCACTCCCACGTATCCATATAACTCCCTCTGACAGCACAGTATGATATTGATTCTTTAGTTGACTTAAGTATAAGCTTATTATTGTACTGTATGTGTACATGTATATGTATACATACATACCTATATAGAAAGATATTTAGTGGCTAGTAGGTCTATCATCCTTCTGTAATCCTTTTTTACCCTGAAGGTTTGACAGACAAATTTACTCAAGGTGACTAATACGAAGCTTAGCGACCAGATCACCCTTTTCTTTGAGATTTGGAGTAAGATAGCAAATAAAACATCATATAAATAAGGACTAGGCGCTTCACCCGTCACTCTTTCCATGTTGGAGTTGTCCAATAATGCGATAGGGGAGTGAGAGACCACGTCTGATTGCCACCTGAGTGAAAAGCTTGCTTGAAGTACAAGATGTCCCTTTCTGTGCATTATAGTCCAATTATGATTTTAAAGAAACACTCTCTCTGCTAGCTTGATGCAAAACCTTATTATCTGAGATAAACTTTTGGGCTTGGATGGCTTCTGGACAATTATTTGCACCAGAAAAGCAGGGAAGCTTCATCGACAAGTGTCCACAGTAGTTTCAATATCGGGTGTTGTCTATTATAGCTACTTTGATAATATATACACATTAACACACAAAAAAAACTTGCATTTGTAGAAGCATATGAATCGATTTCAATTATTTTTCAATGGATTGTCGGGCTGCGTTGTCAGTAGCTGCCGTTATTATGAAACCTCAAGGATCACTACACCGAACTTGATGGAAAGGTCATCTTAGGGAAAGACTATCCTTTGTATTTGAGTGTCAAATTACATCTATGTTTGTGTTATTGTCAGTTAATGATAAGCTTTTAGTGTATCCTTTAACTTTAGTAGTTAAAGCTGAAGTGCTATAACAGTTGGCAGTATAATTAAGTACATTATTCTCAAAGATTGAGAGGTGATCCAATTATTTGAAAATTAGTAGTGTCTCAGAGTCAATTGTATCTAGCCATCAAGTGTTTTCACAGTATTTGTCTTGTTTATATATGAGTCTGACTTGTGCTCTATTTGTCCCTTCAAACTGTTGGAACTCTTAAACACTCTTCTAATCCTCTTGCTGCCTCTTACTCTACTACTACTGATACTACTTGGTTCTTTCTCCTTCATCTACTGCTTTCACACTACAGCTAGGCAGGCTTTTTTTCAGTATCTTCTTTAATAAGTAACCAAGCAGGCTAAATATGTAGTAGGTTTAAAGTTAGCGATTTCAAATATTTAATGAGATATAAAGTGGGCAGGGAGTTGAATGAAACAAAAAGAATAGCTACTTGTATCAGAAACATGGTGTAGAACAGCAGTAGGTGTATAACACTATAAGAGTAAGTACATGCAGATTAAAGAAACTAGGACCTACAAAGTGAACCTACAGAACATAAATTTTAGAAACTGATTCATGTCTTTCCAAAAGAACATTGTAAAGTGAATTGGATGGTAGTTTGAGGACCAAAGCTAATAACTTGGTGAGTAAAATTACATTGAAAGTAACTTGGGCTCTAACAGTTGGTTTATAAGAGCTTTGGAAGCTGGGACAGTCTGTGCTTGCTGGATATAAAGGAGGAGAACAGTTGAACCATAACTGATATAGCTCGACCTATTGATTCATAATTGATTTTTCTTGACCTATTCATGACATTTTTTCAGCAGCACTAAATTGGAAATACACATTATTTAGATAATTGGGAAAGTTTGCTTCTAATACCCTGATGGTTCTCGGTGGAGCTACAACTGTTCAGTCACGCAGTAATTCTTAAGAAAAATCAACCGTCTATGACTTAGAGATCTTTCTTTTTGGTTGCATATTTGTGAGTGTTTAATTTGCTTGCAAGGCGTTCATGGTTGCAGAGGAAAAAGAGCATTCCGATAGATAATCTATCTGAGCATTCAAGTGAGAACACATGTAGGAATGTAATTGAAGATATGTGCCTAAATGCATATGCTGCCTTTTTATGTCTTTTTAGAACTTGTATATATATTCTGTTGAAATGGAAGTTGGTGATCGATGATTTTAAGTATTGACAGCTTTTGTAAGCTTGTATTAAAACCAGCAGGTGTGGGCATCAATTTAATATTCTTGTGGTGCGGAATACAGGGACGGCCAACAGACATGTCAATGTGCATTCTGGGATGAGGATTACACTCAAGATTTGGCAACTCAACCGACTCAACAGTTTGAGCAATGGGCATGGGACTCATTCGAGTCTCTGCCTATGATGATGGATGCATATTCAGATGAAGAGAGATCTCAGCTGGCTTTGATCCAGAGATTTCTCGCTGGTGGATTCAGTCTCACAGACCACCGTGCTTACCAATCCCCACCACTGCCAGGCCAGACTCTTATGTCGATGCCATGAAGGATCTCCATCAGCTCCCGTGGCTAGAACGATTCGTAAGTTCGTGATCAGTGACAATTACTATGAAGAACATATCCAGTGAAGTATAGAAAGATTTGAAAGTCATTTAGCATTTGTAAAACACTTCAAATGGGAGATAAATGAGTATCTCACTCTCAAGACTCCTTTGATAGATTAAGCAAAATTATCTCCTTCATAATGTCCCTTTATTTGCTTTATGCTAAAAGAGTTGTTGGGCCTTTTCCCCACTCTCCTTTTCCATCCCAATTGTAGATGGTATTGTAAGTTACAGAAAGCTTCATCTTCAAGAAAACCGGATGAGCAAACAGCATATATGGATGGACTCTTGATAATTCGTGTAAAGAACTTTTTAAGTTGGATATAAACGTGTTATCGATACCCTCCATATCAAGTTTGGATGTGGTAATCTGGAAACTGAAATATTAAGAGGAAATGGGCAACAATTTGGAAGAAAATAGGTTTAAATAGCAACATTTATTTATTTACATAAAATGACTATATTTTATGTGTCATGTGTTATATTTAACATAAGTAAAACGTAACAAAATACAAATACAAAAATCTGGAATTTGGAGGATTTTAGGGATTATATCAAATAAAAATTAGCTACCATAAATCACCTCATGTTGATAATTATTCCGTTCCATTAATAATAAAGATTCTAATAAATGACGTAATTTCTTATTTACTATAATCAGTGAAATTAAAAAGAAAAAATTGTAAACAAAATAGTTTATTTCCTCATCACAAATAGCAGAATAAGAAATAAAATAATAAATGAATAATTTGTATTATAAAAATACAAACAAAATACATACATGATTATATATTTGAATGTATGAATATAGAACTAATATATATTCCTGTTAAAATAAATATTATGTAAAGATAAATACATAACTATTCCAACAAGTACATATCTGAAATATTTAAATATATATGTATTTGAATGTATGAAAATAGAACTAATATATACCCTCGCTAAAATAAATATTTTGTAAAGATAAATACATAACCATTAAACACAATACATATCTAAAATATTTAAATGTGTATGTATAACATAATAGCATTATCGTATTGTAATGTATGATTTCGTTTTAAATACTATAAATATAATTAAATACATTTATATATGTTTTATGAATATATATCTCTTGTTAATCGTTTGGGTGTTGTATTTTACGTCATTGATGAAGTTTTGAATACTCAAAATACAAAACCCCCAAATTTAAAAATATACATAGTTACAAAATTAAATATCTAAATATATATTATACAAAAATTATAAAATGTACAAATATGATTTTTAAGATCCAAAATTAAATCAACTTGAGATTTCAAAATATCATAAAGATTTGACTTTAAAAATAAATATTTTACCGAAATAAAGAAGAAAAAAATATTTAAAATTAAAAAAATAGAAATCAGGAATAAACTTACTTGATTTAACAAGATTATGTAACAATTGCAGCGGATTTGTAAGCAGTTAAAGAAAGAAAATATGGGGTTGGAGATGAAGACAATGGAGAGAGAGGATAAGAAATGGATTGGGTGGGATACTGTGTAAATTATAATATATGGTAAAAAATAAAATATAAAAGTAAAAAAATAAAAAATGACAGATTAAATGAAATAAAACTATTATGTGTAATTTTTTAAAAACTATGACTATATGTAAATAATTTTTAAAATTTTCCAAATATTAACTTACAGATTATATGATGATTTTTCACTTGATGTGAGCCAGATATACAGTTTTTTGCTTGTTTGACAAGTGTGTACTATGATGACATTTGAGAGAGTTAAATTTCAATAGTGCTAACTGATAAATAAAGAGTATAATGACAAAATAAACGCCCTTAAAAGACTTATGAAAATCCTATATGGTTAACCTAGTAAAAATATTCTACTAGAAAAGTTGAGATGAGACATCAAAATATGGTGAAAAACTTTTTCCAGTCTTACCACTTTTAAGAAGTTTGACATTTATTTATAAAAATATTCATGTAGTAGGAGATGTAAACGTTGTAATATGTGGTGTTAGTTAAATTAAACAATGACTATTCTCAAGTTCTGATGTAAACTATATTAGAAATTTTTCTAACACGAAAATTGCACAAAAAATAAACAAGACACAAACAAAGGGAGAGAAGAAAACGAAGTTAGCTAAATATATGGGATTAAGCGACAATACCAAGCAACTATAATTTGACCACTGAAAAATGTGAATGAAGAATAGAAGGGAATAAAGTTGTCTATACACTAATGCTCAACTCACAATTAACACTAGTAATGATCATAGACATTAACGTTGTCCCCACAGAGAGGGAGTAGAAATCCATTTTTATCAAAAATTAAATCCAATTTTTCAAGTGAGGAATGACTTTTTGACTTTACACGCCTCTTAATTATACTTCAAAATATATTTTTAATCACAAAATAAAAACATTGCACATGTTGCCTCCTACGATATTCAAACTTCAAAGTCCATATACCAATTGACTTTTCTATTTAATAAATGAAGATCATTAGTGCAACTAGGGAAGAAAAAGTTGGATGCTAGCCAATTAATGTGTTCGGTAAGCTAATGATGAATAATTAGTGGACCAAATAATTAGCCGCTGAATGCGTGGACAACTCAGGTGAATAATAGAAATAGCAACTGAAAAAGACGAGGTCAACCTGCAGCTAGAGAAAAACCATTTCACATATTATTGAATATTTATTTTCCTTTAGTTTAATAGCTTAAGACCTGCAACGAAAATGACATACCTCATTTTATTTGATTCCTTTTAGTTTTTGATAAATAGTTTTGTAATTTTATATTTTTAAAAATTAAAAAATTTTGGGGTTTTTTTTTTTTTATAATTTACATGCATTTTGTCTATTTCAACGGATACCCTTTTATATAAAGCGACGAAAACATTTACTTATTCTTACCTTCTATTCTACATACAATAATATTTTATACACTTAATAATTTATTTTTTAATCAGATATCAAACTTAATATAACTTATACCGAATTTAATACCCAAAAATTCATCTCCAAACTAACTATCAAACAACCCCGTTATATGTTAGTTGATGTATCATATTATTTTGTCATACAAAATAATGGAAATATCAAAAACACAAACTGAGCATGGAACTATTGTTTCTTTTTCTCAATTCCAACTTGTTCTGAACAAAAGAGAGAATCAGATCAGCAGCATGAACAACAAACAAGGCAACCAAAGATTCGTAACTTGGCAATAAAAGATTTGTGAGTGAAACAATTCAAAGAAATGAAAATCTGCACCATAAATAAATAAATTACAAATTGGGGAAAACATGCAATTGAGTGTTCCCATCTGAGCTAATGTAATCCCACAAATCAATCTGTGTGAGGCGCTGTACGCAGTTTTCACAAGGCAGGTAATGTTTGCATAAACTATCGGCTCAAGTTGATGTTAATATTGCATTAGCTAAATCAACCTTGTCAATGAACAGGCAAATCACTTGAGGCCCCAATAATGCACCCATTCTAAAAATTGCGGCCATGCTCTGAAAGTACAATCCAACATATCAAATCATCACGCACGACACATGATGCTTTATTTATTTCCTATGTAATGCACATGAAAATTACGTGTCAACTAAATGTTGAGTACAAAAGGCACAAAAGAAGAAAAGTTCAATTGTACAGGAATCTAACTCACAACAATGTAAACAAGCCTGTTCAAATGGAACATAAGGTCAATTCCTCTTAATAAGCGAAAGATACATCATACAAGATATAGAATTCTGATTCCTATATAAAAAGCATGAAAGAAGAAAACAGAGTCCTCTACAAGACTGGAAATGAATATGTTGGAAGTACCTGCATACCGACAATACCAATAACACAAATTATTGGAGGCTCAAGCAAACAATGAAGCACTAAGGCCTAAAATGCCAAATTCTTGGTCTTTGTTCTTTTGTTCAGTATGAGAAACTAAGAGTTGATCATACAAAAACTTCCAAGTGTATGCTCTATTAACATTTTACTGTAACATATCAACAAAAATATAAATGCAAAATCTGATAAATATAATTACAAAGTGCAAAGTATACCTACTCTTCACAATCCCCAGAAAGCCGCTTTTAATTTGTATAACTTATCTCTTAACCAAAAATAACCTCGAAGAAATGCAACATTGGTTCTCCAGACGATGAAAATTAAAGAAGAATCGAACGCAATCATCTGTATCCTTATCAACGCATACAAAGGCTGACAAACAATAAGTAATTCAAGCCTTGAGAGCTATCAGCAAGAAATGTGATTAGAACCATAGCTACTCGTCGCTGCCAGTCCGACATATTTGTTACCCACGGATGTGGACTATTCCCTGCTCCTCTTATATTGTATGCATAAGAAGGCCATCTAACCGACCACACAACTTCGTCTCACCTGCTTTAATCATCTTTTGGGTTCTGTCAAGAACAACAAGGCTTGAAAATGTTGAAAAACTGTTCCCTATAAAGATATCAGACGAAGCAGACTTCATAGTCGATAGCAGATTGAAATAGATATGGTTGCTTCTTGTAAAATGCTTAAAAAACACCTAGTTTTTCTTCTAAAGGATGCAAGCCATCCTTTCCAGCCATTCAAGACAGAATCATCTTCAAGAAGAGTATCGGCAACAGCAAGATAAACAACTACAGGAGTTTTTAAGACCCGGCGATGCTTCCCACCCTGGCCATAATCTCCTCCTTACTACTACAAATTTCATTAATGTTTAATCTCTGCTCCAGCTTCTTACAGTGAATCATCCAATCCTTCTCTATTCTCATGTGCACACCTACAAAGGGAACCGGTTGTGATGAAGAGCTTGACATTGGATTCTTACTTCTTACCTCCATTCCTATTTCTCTAATTTTTGAGACAACTTTATCTGCTTCCATTGATATCTCATCTACTAAAGCTAAGCATTCGAAAACCTTTGCATAGTCTTCAGCCGGCCAATGGTCATGCCACAAAAATGGGTTCTTCCCTACTATCCGAACACCAATGCAGATCATGGATGCTTACTAAATTGATTCAACTGCTCCAAATCTTTTCCAATTTCCACCTTCTTCCACTGCCTTTCTGAAGTTCGATAACATCACTTTGATTTGAAACATCTGAATAACGACTCAATTGGACAAATCCTTTACACAGGGAATTAAATCTTTCGAATTGGAAGATCTTATCAAAGGAAATAGGCTTCAAAAGTTCGACTTCTTTATAAAACAGCGAAGCACTTAATTTAGGCATCAGCAGTGTTCGATTGAGCATTCGTGCAGTCAAACAAGCTCTAGCAAAAGCAATCTTCTGATTGTTCAATCCCCAATAATTTGAGGAACTTCAAGAAACTTCTGTTTTAGGGGTCGATTCGATGGGAATGAACGGTTACGGATAGAAACAAAGTTGTTCTGTTGAATGACCCCACCAATTCCAGAGAATGTTGGAAGCAAAACAGTTCCAAGGAACAAAGCAATGACAACCAAGACCATGCATTTTGCAGCCAAGAAATTCAAATGGACTCCAAAAATTCTCAATTGCTTACAATTTGACAAGTCCATTTGAGATTCAATCCAATTAGTTCAAATATAAATCATCACAACAATAATCAATGAACCAAGCAACAAAAAACCCATAAATAGTTCAATCCTCAACTCAGTTAGAGAATTCAGAACTGATTTGCCTCTTTTCTGAACAGACAACAAGAAAAAAGGGAAGGAAAATCAAAATACTTCCTACTGCATGTGAAAACCACTTCTTAAACAGAGAAGAATATATGCATTACAAAAATAAATTTAAGAAACCACGAACAGATGACTACAACTTACCTCAATTGAACCTTTAAATCTGAAAACAGAACCCTCTTCGCCAATACATACTCAATTTCTGAAAGTCCAGAAAGAAACAGAATTCTCTCGGTCCAGATAGATTTCAGTCTCTGAAAAGTTCAGGAAAGCCGATTAAAGAGGAAATGGATCTTGAGCATGTTAAAAATCCAATCTTTTTTGCTTACACAAAAGAAAATCAACCATGAAAGTCAAACATCCATTAAAACCCAAATAAAAGCGTTCAAAAATAGAAGAAGAAGGAGAAGAAGAGCCCATAAAACCGAAAAGGTTAAAAAACACATGCATGCACCCCAAGAAAAAAGAAAAGTGAGGTAATAGGGGCTACCCCAGGTGGGGTTTGTGGGGGTAGGGGTTGGGGATGAGTAAGGAGCAAGAAGAAGAAGGTTTACTGTTGAAAATAAAGGGGGGCGAAAGGAAAGAAGAAAAAGTTCTCACCTTTGAGTTGGTGTTGGAGTGTAAAGTGAAGCCAACCAGAGAAAAATTAAAGGCATTCAAAGACAATGAGGATGAATCCAAAAGATGAAAAGAATAAAAATTGTGTGTGAGAGAGAATTAGAGAAAACGGAAAACAGAAGATGAGTTTTTGTATGGAACGGAATCAGGAAAAGGGGACTCAAAACTCGTATAGCGAAAGCAAAACCAATTGCCAACAACAACGCATCACCATCATGACAACTCATAGCAAAGAGAAACTTCTTCAATTAGAATTTTTCTTTTTCTTTTTAATTTTTTCCTCTTCAAGGAAACCCAACAAGGGATTTATTAAATCTGTATTCTTTACCAAGGCCGGTGCTCCAAGGGCTCAATCGTTTTCATTTTAAGTAAGAAATCTGAATTTGAATGCAAATCTATTATTAAGAAAATATTTTTAAAATTTAAATATCAAATAATTAAAATAAGAAAAGAACTAAAAAAAATAAAAAAAATAAAAAAAATAAAAAAAATAAAAAAAATAAAAAAAATAAGATTAAACTCACAAAGAAGATAAAAAATGTTTTAATTAAAAAAATTATTATTTAATGATAATAATAAATATAAAATATTTTATTTTATTAAAAAAAATGATTAAATTGATGGAAGTATAATTGTGATACCAAGTTGATAGTTAATAAGATTGGTTTACTTAATTTTTCGCTAGCCGATATTGCATACTGATGACAAGAAGTTACTGCCAGAAGGACAGATGGGCTTGGCTTATTGGCTTAGATGATTGATAAGTAGAGATTCATCGCAAAGTATATAGTGACTTATTACGGCGACAACTACACCCACATTGGTAAAGATATTGACCTTCTTGCTTTTTCTCATCATGATACACTCTTCTTCCCGTTCCATCTCCTTTTCTCCTCGGTCCATAGAGATAAACGTAGGGACTGCGCCGCAGCTAGTAGGATATAATTCTAATTATGGGATGGTAAGTATGGTAGTGACCTAGCAATGGTTTGTCAATGATGTTGATGACTACGCAGAAGACGATGATGGTGGCTACAGATCATGACTGTGCAGACGATTAATAACGCTGATTGACATTGCGAACTGAAATGACGCATTTAAAATAATTCACAAAAATTAAGACGATACTAAAATTTTATTTAAGATATTAATGAATTAAAAAATTCTAAATATTAAAAAAAACTAAAATTAATCAGCTATAAGAGTCAAAAAATAACAAATTTTAAAATTTGAAAAATTGAGATTTCTCTGATTTTATTTATGCAAACAAATACGCCCGAACAGCCTGTGATTAAATTCGAAGGATTCTCACAATTTGATAAAAATGTATATTTTAATCTGACTGTTATTAAATATTTACACAGGAAAATGGGAAATTTTCATGTCATACTGATTATACCCTTTCTTCTTCTTTTTCGTTTTTTAATTATTTTTGTAAAAAAATAAAAAAAAACACTATAAATTAAAATTTTCAAAAATTAAAAATATTAAAAATATTTTTAATTAAAAATTTTAAATTTAAATTCTACAAATAAAATTATATATAATTTATTTTGTATTTTAATTAAATTACATGTTTTTTTTGTTTTTTTAATATTTTAAATTAATTAAGCCAAAAAA
The DNA here is from genome assembly GCA_018107945.1 of Datura stramonium. NCBI lineage: Eukaryota > Viridiplantae > Streptophyta > Magnoliopsida > Solanales > Solanaceae > Datura > Datura stramonium. Next base: position 33,038 of record JACEIK010004878.1, read on the forward strand.
AATATTAGGAACTATGATTAAATTAAAAGTTATAATATAATTGATGCACGTGTACATGTAATTCTGAATCGCATTGTAAAAATTAAATTTAAGGACATAATCATGACTTTTAGCATTTTATGTTTATAATTTATGATACCATGATTTATAGTATTTTTACGTAATTTTCAATATTAAGTTGTTAATTTCATGTAAATTGAGAAAAAATAAAAAAATTAAAAAAATTAATATTAATAATTTAATTTTATATTTTATATTTTATTTTTAATAAAATAATGTATAGCCACAAAAATTTTAATGACATATTTTAAATCATACCTTTTTTAAAAATCTTTATATTCTGCATTATCAAATCACTTACATTAATTAAGATAGATAGAGTAAGTAGCATTGCTGTGTTTTGAAAGATGGAAGCACGAAGGCAAGACATTTTACGCAGTGCAGGTGAGACATAAGCATCTAAGATATGGGACATAAATTTTATGAATTTTCGGATGTATATATCATATATTTTTAATTTTATAAATTTATAAGGTGCATATTTTCTATAATTCTGTAAATAAATTTAAATAAATCACCCAATGATAATAATCGAGATAATCTTTTAAAAAGGTGGATGAAATCGGTTATCCACTTATCATTAATCTCCACATCTACTACCCCTTTCCACCCCTCAACTAAGACTTGCCCCGATTATTATTTATATATATTAAAAAGCGTAAAGGATACATCATGTAAGGGCAATACCAAAATATATATAAAGTTGTCTTTAGAAAGATAGTGTTATGGAATCTATCCTAATAATTTGTAACATAATTATCTAAAAATTATTTACGACAATAAGCCATTTTCTATATGAGTAGCTTTCTTTATTGATATATTTTTTTAAAAATCACTACAATACGTTGAAAACATAATAGAATAACGTATAAATATCATTACATCAATAATAAAAAATATTATTTATAACAAAAAAATACTTTTAAAATTATAAAAATTAAATTTAACATCTCAAACATACGCTTTTACTCCTCAAATTTTAAAACTTAAGCTTTATAAGTCTACACTTTTTATTTATATCCCAAAATATTTTAATATGCCCTAACACAAAACTCAGCTCCAAAAACGTATTTAAAAATACCGAGTAGCAATTGGCTTATTAAGCTAGCAACGCAACTTGACCTAGTATCAAGTACAATTACAATCATGTCTGGAATCAAACATTTTTATCAATAGTAGATTTTGTTCTTTTTCCGGCATTTGGAGTACTAATCAGCGAACAAGACAACACCAAAGAAAAAATATATCCACTTAAATCTTGTTATAATAGTTATTTATAATAATAATATTTTATATAACGGTTTAATTTTTTTCAAAATTAATTTTTTGTATTATGTTTTATTTTTTTATAATAG